>JASTWP010002032.1:0-53136 GCA_030770255.1 Temnothorax ravouxi | reverse complement strand
TTTTTTCGTTTATTCGTGGACAAAAGTTATGATTTGTTACTTCACTTTGAAGAATGGGATTTCTTTCATGCGAATAAGATTACCATCGACCTTGTGAACGAACCCCATTTTTATTTGCGCATTCTATTTATTAAAGTAGATATTATAAATTAATTATAATTATTGTTAAATCATTATGCTAACTTCGCGATTTGAAAAAAAAAACTACAAAAAATAATAGGACAATACAAATAAAATAGTAAAACGAATGTCTTTATCCAGACTTCTTTATAGAAATTATTATCATTATTTTATGATTATTTTACTATTTTAATTGGCAGAGTGAAAGGATGGGCGGACAAGCTAGGATTCGAGCTCTCGCAGTTGGGAAAATTGGTGACGAACGTGGACAAGTTCGAGGACAGCTATAAGTCGGCGGACATCATGCCACGTGACGGAAGTGCTCTCGCCCGCGAGATCGCTAAGGACATCAAGGCTATGATGGAGTTGAAGATCTCGGCTATCAAGGTACGATTCTTCTATTTCATCTCATTTATGCTCAAGTTTTTAAGCTGCAGTTATAACAACAGACAGTCTTCTTTATCATATTATTGAACATATTGTTTCATTTGAATTTTGTAATTGCAAATTATAATTATTTAGGCATATAATTATTTAGGTGACTTTGCTTTTGCTTTTCAGAGGATAATGGACGTGGCTGAAACGTCGGCGCAATCATCCCCCGATGTTGATCCGCCGGAAACCTACGAGTTCATCAATACGAAGAACATCACCATTGACCTCGAGAAGAGTCTTCACTTCGGTGGCGACGTGAATCTCAATATGTCAGCGGTGCACGTGCCCACGAACGTGTATGAACGCGCTTCGAATGTCATCCGGGCGATTAAGTGGTCCGAGACGCTTGATCGCACTTTCATCAGCAATTACGAGCTGGACCCGTCGTTGTCCTGGCAATACTTCGGTAGCGCGACCGGTTTCATGCGTCAATATCCTGCCATAAGTTGGCCCATGGAGCAGGTGGATTTGTTCGACTGTAGAACGAGGAGCTGGTACATCGAAGCGGCTACCAGTCCGAAAGATATTCTCATCCTGATGGACACGTCTGGTAGTATGACCGGTATGCGGCGGGAGATCGCCAAGCATGTGATAAACAACATCCTTGACACTCTCGGTAACAATGATTTCGTCAACATCATTACATTCTCCAACGAGACTAAAGAGGTAAGAATCAACGGAAAGAATTAAATTTGTCAAGCCAGAAAGAGACAAAAAAAATATTAAATATTATATTAGTAAAATTATTAATTAATAGCGACACGTTTACAGGTAGTGTCGTGCTTCAGTAATACCTTGGTCCAAGCTAATCTGGCGAATATACGAGAGTTGAAGCGAGCCATCTCGGATCTCAATACGGAGCAGATTGCCAACTTCTCTCTGGCTTTGACGACCGCTTTTCAATTGCTCGAAACATTCCGCGACGAGCAATTGAAGGGTGCTAGATGCAATCAAGCAATCATGCTGATCACCGACGGCGTACCATACAACTACAAGGAGATCTTTGAGGAGTATAACTGGAAGGGTTTGGACGACCCTTCGAAGGCCGATATGCCTGTCAGAGTATTCACCTATTTGATCGGTCGGGAGGTGGCAGATGTCCGGGAGGTGCAGTGGATGGCTTGCGCCAATAGAGGATTCTACGTACATTTATGCACTCCGGCGGAAGTCAGAGAAGAGGTCAGTAGACCGAGATTGCTTTCAAATTCGATAAATATATAAAGACCTTAATCTCTAAAAATCTCATATTTGATAAAAACAATCGGCAAAAGGCGCTATTAATCTACTTTAATAAAAAGTCGTGATGCCAAATTTATAAATCATAGAAATTTGGGCATAGAAGATTTATAATGAGCGAGAAATCTTTTCAAGGTATTTGAACGGATAGAATATCTGTCCAGATTATAACGACTTGGATAAAATTATTCGTTAAAAGCTTTTTGAATTTGCTAGGTGTTGAAATATGTGCCGGTGATGGCGAGGCCCTTGGTATTGGGCCGTACAGATCATCCGACCATCTGGACACCCGTCTACGCCGACGTGACGGATCCGAAAATGACCGACTGGATGTGGGAGCAGCACGAAAGTGAAGAGCAGAAGGAGCTGGTCTTCTGGTTTAACAGGAGAAAGAAGTACCCCAACATGGAGGAACAGGATCGGCGATACGTGAAGAAGCAGAAGCGGTGGTACGATCAGACCAGCGGGTTGCAAAAATACAAACTAATGACCTCGGTCAGCATGCCAGTGTTTGATCGACGTGAAAACGCGGTAAGATTTCTATTTGCCTGTTATTTTGCGAATAATGTCCAGTCGGCTGACAGAAGGTAGACAAAGTCTAAAGGTTTTTAATTAAGATCCCCTTACGTTTAGATAAAATGACAATTCTCTTCAGCAATCATTATCAAATATCATTCACTTTTTTCTTTCTGTTGTGTGCGCTTTCCAGGGATGGGAAAGTTATTTTTTAAAAGTAACTATAGTTACTAGCTGTTACTCATTTATCGTTACCGTTACTTAAAAATTAAAACGATTTGTTACTTTTTTAATGGTAAAACGAGATAACAAACTAAAAAGTTTACTTTTGTAATGTTTTTGTTAAAATATTAATAAAAGCAATAAAATTTTATATTTTAAATTGCGAGATCACAAAAAATTTAAAGAGAAAGGTTTTACAATATGTTTGAAATAAAAATAAAAAAATTCTAGTTTTTATTAAATTTATAAATACAGCCAAATTTATACTTTTTTTGTTCCCAAAATTAAAAAAATTTTAACACGATCGAAAAAGCGCAGCGGTGAGCGCGCGGCTTCAAAGCTGGCCGGTATTCATAAAGTTTGTTCTTATACTTACTAATACGGTTCTGTGATTGCAGGTTTATGATATGTTAAAACTATTCTTATATATAAATACGATCTTAAACATAACTACGGATTATGAATATCGATCGAAGATTGAAGATTGAATATACGAAAATTATATCATAAATAAATTCAAAATATAAGAAGTAACGATAAAAGTAACTGTTAAATTCGTTACCGTTACTGAATAAAAGATGTAACCGCGTTACCGTTACAGTTACAAAAAGTAACGCCATTACTAGTCCGTTACAAAAAAAAGTAACTATAATGGTAACGGCGTTACAATTAGTAACGCGTTACTTTCCAACATGGCGCTTTCACACGCTTTCACGTTCTCTTCGCAACATTTTTACAAATCCTCTGATGCGTAATCAACAAAATCTTGAATGCGTAAATGTGATTTCTTCGTTGATACTAAAAAAAAAAAAAAAAAAAAAAAATTATAGACGAGACAAAAATCGCGAAATTCGCGAATCCTTGAGGTATATACTCACGCTGCACTTGCTTCGGTTTTAAGTTCCTCTTTGTCCACAGAACATCACAAGGCAGGTGCTGGTGAACGAATACTGGGTGACAGAAACAAGAGAGGTTGGCAGCTAAAACAAAAAAAACTCAAGCAACATTGTTCTATGATGCATATATATAGTACATCCTGTATTTTTATCTTTTGTTTTCGTGCGATCGACCTACGACCTACGACCTACGACCTCATCTTCGCTATCAGCCTTAATTGCCATTTAACGGATCTTAATTTATTACTCATTAGACTCATGAACCTTTGAAGAATATTTACTTTGAAAAAATACTATTTAAATAACATTGCAATTATTCTAAATTTTCTTGTCTCTATTAAGAAAGGAACATCTTAATCTATTACACCTTTCAATTTATTAAGTGTACGTATGAAAAATATATGTGTATGAAAATCGCGATGTAAATGATGCTGGAACAAGGTCGTAGACACACGCATAGATCTCTTTTAGGTCCACATTCGACTCTCCAATATCTTATGTTGATCTTGTAACGTTAGTTACTGGAATTATTTCAAGTCATTAGGTAGGTTTAGGTACGTTAGTCTACCCTGTGTCCTGTCAAGACGAGTAGAAAAAAGGCAAAGTTCTGCCCGCCTGTTGGATTGCGTACGACGAAAAATAATATCCTCGTAAAGATTGATTCGTAGAGATCGTTCTGCAGTGACTACTATATATATATGATGAAAGAGAAAAATATTAACTAAAGGAGCAAGCGAATGGACTTCATCCAAAGAAAAGAAATCTTGTTAATGAAATTTGAATTTTTTTGAAGAAAATCAAATTTAAAGATATATGGATAATGATTTACTTTACATAACGATAATAATAATTACTTTTTCCAGGCACTTGCTTCTTTTATTACGAGTAACAGCAGGCACGCACGTACACGAATAATATAAATTTTGGCAGTTTATTGAGTGCTAGATTTCATTAGTCAGAAACATTACATTAGTCAGAGACAGTAGATCTAACTCAAGCGACGACCTCTCAAAATTATCTTAATTAGTCTCGCATACATGCATATCACACTCCTGTAGCATTCGAATTGAACTAAAAAAAATTTTGCCTATTATGTGTCCCACTTACGATCGGTATTATTTCTATAACATTATTGCATAAGATACATAAAAATAAAATATCCTGTTAGATTGTTTTCTATAAATGGAGAAGAGAAAGAAAGAAAGGTCGTCACTTCGAAAGAACGGAGGTAATTGTTACTTGAACTAACACTTAGGGTAGCCTGCGTCCGATGTTGTTAATTAATTATAGAGAAAATTTGTTGTTTAATTATTATAGAGTTTTTATTGTGTATCGCTATTATTATTATTATTATTATTATTATTATTATTATTATTACACACATTGAAAGTAGTTGAACTAGTTATTGAGTCTAATCGCAAGAAATTTACACTCTCTTATTGCTCGTCCCTCTCGCGCGCACTTTTACACATTTCCAAAATAAAAAAACATTATTTTGCAAATACAATTTTAATATTGACGTGACTTTTGTAACTTGGATATATTTTCCAGTCTATTTCTCATTCTCTGCAACATAGCAGATATTTATTTTATTTCGTTAAACATTCATTTTATTGAGCAAGACTTTGCAGTAATTATTCCACTACAGAATATGCAACATTTAATTATCACACTAATAACTCGGACAAATGTTTCTTATTTAATATTTTTGTTTTTCCCAAAAATATTATATGGATATCGTGACATACTTTTTGAAAATTATCTCAGGATCATGCTCATCATTGTATACACGCGAGGGGTGATTATGTCTCACACCTATGGTTTTTTGATATACCAAAACGTATTTATATGTAGACGAACTCATTGTGATAGAACGTTGTTGGAGAAGGTAGATGCGCTTCTGGTTATGCGACTTGACGTGATGATAATTCGTAATTTATTTCGACATAATAACGTTGTCATGATCTGATAGAGACGTCACGCAATGCGACATAATGTAGGTTCCCTAATTAACGTATCGGTAATTGTCTGCGCAGACGATGATTGCCAATCTCCTTGGTGTCGCTGGCACGGACGTATCGATCGAAGAAATCCAGAAATTGATGATTCCACACATGGTGAGCAATATTGTTACTTATATATCTTTTACGTTTTATTTTACAAAAAGTGACAAATAATTTTTCATCATCAGCAACTATGAATGACAATAATTAAACAATTGTATGAGTAACAATATGCAAAATGTGCAAAATATAATGATCCATACAGTTAAAATCTATAATTTGTTTAATTAATTAAAAATTAAAACAAGAATTAATTAATAATTAATTAAAACTATAATATACAAGACTACTAATGCAAAAGTTAAAATTAATTGGAAATTATTTTTACTTCTATTTGTTCCTCTTTAATTTTTAGCGCTTGATTGGTGATTCTTATTGATATAGATTAGAAAGTTGAGGAATTACATAAATATGATCTATTATTATACGAATATTATATGACACGATGATATACAATACGATACTAACAATAAGATAATAAATGAGATATTTGTATGAGGTATTAAATAGTAAATATCTCTCTTTGGACATCGTATACGACGACTCTATTAAGAAGAGTGACACGAAACTGCTATTAATATTCATTATAGCTTTTATGATGCATCAATTGACGGCATGGCAAATGCAAATCATGATATAATACGATCTTCTCTTTCTTTTTCTCTCCGTGGGAGCAGCTCGGCGTCAACGGTTATGCCTTTATCGTGACCAACAATGGTTTCATCCTGATTCATCCGGATCTTCGACCAGTGGTAAAACGCTCTTTAAATTATATTATATTTAACTCTTTTCGCGTGCGCATGCTTGTATTGTATCTCGATTTGACGTTTATGTTACGTGGAATTGCGAAAATATTAATATCGGTATTGAATTTTCGACGTAACGCGATAAAAATAAATATAAGCAATAAATATATATGTGTTATAAAAATAGTTCCAGGGTATTTTAAAGCCGGCATATAATAGCGTCGATATGGCAGAAGTTGAGCTGGTGGATAACGATAAGGGCCCCAGAGATTTCGCTGACGGACTCATCGAGGTAAATAAATAAAAAAACTACTAAAAAAATGTTTTTGATTAAACTGACAGATTTTAACAAATAAAAAAATAATTTACGTAATAGAAAGTTGTAGAACGTCAATGTACATTTAGTTGTAGAACGTCAATGACACGCTGTCAAAGTTTTAGCAACTTTTGCTGTCGTTAAAATTTACATGTACATTTAATAAATAATTACATACGAGTCTGTTGCATTTTTCTGCAGTTGCGTAACAAAGTGGTGAATCAGACGAATGGTAATTTGATCCTTTACACAAAGTATCATTACGATGACATGGTGAGTACATTGTCACAATATTTAACGACAAATATCCATAAATATGCAACTTATGAGGATATAATTTTTGTAGTTGCGATTAACCCTTCGTAGTTGCACATGGGTCTATTGGACCCACACTCATTTAGATCTAAATATCAGCTAAATGCCTAGCTTAAAATGGGGCTTGGTCCGCCATCTACAAGAGTTTGAAGTATCCTTTATAGGTAGAGACCGTTAATCATGTACTCGTTCGCGATTTTTTTTCAACATGTTGCCATTTGGGTTTCAAGGTATGTTCCATAATTATTTGAACCCGATCGGACCGATACCATTAAAATGGCAATCATTCAAAATCGACTGGGTCCATATGACTCAGTATGACTAACACGGAATTCTAGAGAAGTGTGACTACGAAGAGTTAAAAAGCTTTCCTAATATTCTCGTTATATCTGCAGAGAGAAACAATACAAAAGAAAATAAACGATAGTTCGATATTTTTAAGGCTTTATGCTTTTTTGTTATATTATATCTATATATTTTTATTATTTTATCACTCGAATCGTTCACTTTAGGGTTCGATTGGTATTCACGCGAATCACGCGTTTCTACGTGTTTACGTAGAAACACGTAGGAACACGTATGATCTTTTGCATTCCCAAAGAAATAAGAATTTTTTTAAATAAAGTTTTTTCTAAACTGGCCTATTAATTTATTTTAATTGATGTATTTTTATCGCTTTAGAAACGTGTCGGCAGAGTAAAGAGAAAATACGATTACATGGCAATAACGGACACTCCATTCACAGTAGTGGTCAGTTTGCCCGAGCACGATTCTAAAAATTATCGCGTGCACGCTATTGAGGAGATACATCGATCTCACGCTAAAGGTACGCATTTTAATTCTAGCAAACTATCTCGCAGCGACGAAAGCTTCCAATAATTAATATCATCTCGGATTACTAGTGCAATTACATGGATTTCTTTTAATGGCATATATTTTCCATTTTTAAAATGCCAGCAGTTGTCCGAAATTATTTCACGCAGAATGTTGAGGATTGTTATTTAAACTTATTATTCTAAACTATCGATTTTAAAGTACTTTGAGAAATAAATTGATTTATAAAAAATGCAAACGAATTGATAATAAAACTCGAGACTCCCAAGAACCCGACTCAAGTAGAAGATGACGTGGTCAGAACAAATCGAATAGATGGTGAAGAAGTTTGGCGGATTCAATAACGCGACTATGGAAATCTCGAAAGTCGGCACAAGCAATAGTTAAAGTTGCCTTTTTAAAAATAATCCCGGCGTTTTATGTAAGTTATAGGCATACGACGCCGACACGGTCTGGCAAACCGCAAAGTTTCACTGTAAAGTGCCACTCGGCACACAGTTTGGAGTCGAGGAGATATTCGCGAACGAGTTTTGTGTTGCATCGATTGTGAAATTCATGTCTCCAGACGCTTCGTATAGACCTAAAGTTCCTGATAGGAAAGTTTGCTTCCGCTGAACAAAGTTACATCTCATAAATATTCCTGTGTTAACGCTACGTAAATTCTACGAAAGATCACATCTTTGAAATTTAATTAATATTAAGTTTCTTGCTATAAAGCATATATAAACAATGTATTATAATCATCATCAGTTGCGCTACAACCCAATGCGGGTCTTGGCCTCCTTAAAGTATTATAAACAACTTTTTATTTATGTCTTGATGTAATAACTGGATGATAAACATAAAATGGTTTTTTCATCAATTGAGAATCGTAGTTGATATTACTTTTTCTAAGGTAAATGTACCAATGCCTGGACACGTACGTATGTCTGGACATTTTTATCATTTTAGTCTTTAAATAAAGTTTTAACGCGAATTAAAATCAAAGAATCAAAGATAAAAATATTTTTTTTGTATTATATTTTTATCTTTGATTTCAATTCGCATTATACATATTTAAAAACTAAAATGATAAAGATGTTCAGACATAGATCGCGGCATTGATACATTTACCTTAATTGTTAGTCCGGTTTTCGCGACTACAGATTAATACTTTTATTCATGATGACAAAAGCACGACAATTGGTGTAAAATTATTTTTCTACCGCATTAAAATTTTTAACTTATTGAAATGATAACAATTTCAATTTTTGCTTTGGACGTTAAACTAAACTAATATCTTTTTCCTTCTAACTTAATTATCGAGGCTTTCGTCGCTGACCTTGATCTCCTATGTCAAATTTGAACGAATTGAACTATTGTAGGGAAAAACGTGACAGATTACTTTGCGGGTAGTAACTGGCGGGTGCACCCCGATTGGATGTATTGCAAGTAAGTCCCGAATAGCTCTCACAATTCTGGTTCACAAAAAGTTTTTTCCTTTTAACAGCATTAAAATGAAATTGATATACAGCTAAGAAAAAATAGACCTATATAAGCTATAATGGAATGCGACAATTCTATGCATCTATTTATATGAAACGTATTGTAAATGTTAGGTATCATTACGAGGGTGAACACAGGTTCAATTCCTCGGAGTTGCAGCTCCTACATTTTCTGGAGCGTACCCGCCTACCAGGCTGGAAGTGGATCGACATGAAGCAACGATCCCCACCGCCGGAATACACCGCTGCGAGTCCTAATCATAACTCTCTTCGTAAGTCACGATCTCTTGAGTTACTTATGCGGCCTCTATAGGTTATATGTTTATATTGTTATATTTAGCGTTATATTTAACAAAAATATTTTTAGCGTTATTAATTTTAATAGCATTGACATTTTTTGTGTTCAACAGCTAATTCCTACAAGGCCGACAGGAACTCGTACTATTGCGACAGGAATCTGCTGCTCAGTCTGGTATACGATGCTAAGGCAACCGAGTGGTTCGCCCAGCAAATCCCACCGAATCCCAGCACCAAGGATCCAACAGAGTGAGTATAATTTTGATTTATTAGCCGACGTAAGAGTGCTTTACACAGCATGACTAGACTAATTGGAAAAACGAACGAATTTTCCTTTTCCCTATTATTCGCATTAGTGCGCGATTAATCGGTCGAATTTTCTAACTACTTGAGTAATTTTCAACATTAAAATTAATGTTGTTTTATCTGCATGATGATTATAGTTTCTAAAAAAAAGCTATCTTGATTAGAACCAGAACTATAATAAAAACTTGATAGAATTAATATTAAACAGTAACCTGATTAATGATGATCTATTAGAAACAACAAAATAATATTTTTATAAAGATAAAATATAAAAAAATATAAATGTAAAATAAATAAAGAGAGAACGATTAATCGCTACTCGACGCATCTTTAGGACGGAGACATCGCTCTTTCTCTGCCATTATTTCCTTATCAGAATTTAAACTTATACACGCGCTCATTTTTATACACAAAATACTCCGTCCCGTGTTCTATTTTATTTCACTATTTTATGCACAGTTCTTTCTTTCCATTTATCTGTCTCGTTTTTCTTGTTTTTCTATGAGGATAGAAAGTTCACCTGTTCTTTTTGACTAATGTACTTACCACTTTGACGCCATGCAGACCTTTAGCTAGGCTGATGAATCAGATGACCAGGTAACGCCATCACAACGCACCTTACATTTTTAGAAAGTAACGAATTAACTCTCAACCGTTCGTGCCGTACATTATAATGCGAGTGTTAACTCTTCCTATCTTGTCTTCTCTTTTCTTCTTAGCTCTATCTTTCCTTCTCTCTTTTTTTCTTTTACAGAATACATCCGTTCAAGAGTTTCTTTCACTTTGCTCTATTTTTCACTTTCCATTAAAGAATTAATTATCTTCTTTCGGGTTGTATTACTTAAAGTACAAAAATTCTCGAATTTTACAGAAAAATTGGTAGAATCGTATTTTTCACGATTCCTTTTCTCTTAAGTTGATTAATTACTACCTTTCTTTATAAAGTACTCCCTCATAATTTTTTCTTATGTCGCGCTATATGTATAATCTTGTTTTTTCCTATTTTCTGCTTCTTTCTTCTTGCTCTCTTTTTTTTTCATCTTTCGACATCTTAAGGTCGGCGCAAAAATTAGCTTGCAAGTCGTAGCCGTCGTAGGGCAATTGTCATCTTTCAGGAGCAAAAGCCTGAAAAGGAGGAATGCTTCGCGAGTGATACTGCGAAAGCAAGAGGATTTTCCCGATTTGATTGACTCTTCTATGATAGTATTTTCCAAAGTATTATTCGTTCGTTTGCGCCATTTTTTATTAAAAAGGCAATTAATCTTTTCTTTGATATATATATATAGTCGAATCTTTTGCAATGTAATCTTATTTTTTATTTAATTAACGAATTAACCCAATAATCAACGAGGATAGTAGATAGATTTATATATATTATGATGCAATGATAAAATATCATGTTTTATTTTTAGTAACAATATAACTCGTCTGGTAATCATTTGTGTGAAATCAAAGCAAGATGATAGTTGCGATATGATTTCTTGTCCTTTTCTACTCGAACTTATCTTTTAAGTTAAATCCCAAGTATATGGCGCAAAGGAGTTGCGAGCTTACGTACGAATTTGGGAGATCTGTATAACTTGTATATGTAGTTGTGTATAACGCAACGGAGTGTACATCTTAAATAATGACTTCTGTATAAAAGTGCAAGTAAACGCCAGCTCGAGTCGTGGACGATCCGAATTGCTATTTCTGAAGTGTCTTCTCTCGTAGGCAGCAGTTCAAACAACGTTTCGGGGTGGTCCTGGCGTTTATGGCCACGCATAGCGGACTGACCAGGTGGCAAGATATTCTTCCATTAGATGAGGGTACGCTGCCGGAGGATCATTTCAGTAACCTGTATCCTCATGCTATTGATGAAGTATGGTATAAGCGAGCGGTCGAGCAGTACTACGTAGACCCAGACAGTTTCGTTTTTTCCGTGCCGATCGATGATGAAGGTGCCGACAACACCACTCTAGTCACTGCCAGCCGTGCTGTATTTATCAGTAAGTCAATATTTAAATCGTTATCAAATTAGAAAGAAAACATATATATGTTAAATGAAGGAGAGCCTTAATTAAGACTTATTTGTCTTGTCTGCTTTAAAAAATTTCTTGCATATTAATAGTCCCAGATAATAACAAATCATTCAAAATTACATAGAATCAATAATTTATCAGATCCATATTTGAAACATTAAATAAAAATAATTACCACAAATTATTTCCAATATTCGTGTAAATTTAATGGTCTTTTGATATCAGACTTCAGTGAGACAGAAGGACTCATGTTAACTTTGTTGTAATTTAATAATAATTCAAATAACTAATATATATATATGGTAAGAGAACAGGTTATTATTTATTTTATTTTCATCCTTGCCTTTTGCCTTGCAACTTAGGATAACTTCTGGTTTACAATTTGTAATACAATTTACATTTTTCTTTAATTTCTGTATACATCTTTATATTGCAAAACAAAGCTAAATTAAATAAAGTAAAATCTTGAATCTATATTCATTTTAAACAAAATATTTTAAGAACAAAAACAGTACAAAATATTAATATCATAGAATCTAAATCTCTCCTCTTTTTAATATTCTCTATTTGTTCTCTATTTGTTCTCTTCTCCTGCCCTTCTCTCTCTATCCTATCTACTCTCTTTTTCCACCCCTTTCCTTAGGGTTCTTAATGTCTCTATCATTTTTATTAATTCTAAGACCTTTTCTCCCCTATAAATTCTTCTAATCGCATTTCATTCTTATTGTCGCTTCGCACTCCTTTAGAATATGGAACATGCTCTCTCTCTCTCTCTCTCTCTCTCTCTCTTTGCCTCTATACTACCTGCCCATATTCTGCATCTCCTGTCTTTCCTCTCTCCAGTACTAGTTTTCATTTCCACATATATCTACCCGCAGTAAGCAAATTGATAACATTTTGTCGGTAGATTGACATCAACTGCGTCCGCATTCAGCTTATATGTTCTGTTATATGTTCTGTTAGCAGAGTCTGCTAACATAATCAGACAGCAGATTGGTAAGACAAACCGCGCAGATAGAGCCTACTGATGTGATAACAGTTTCTGTTATACTTCTGTTGACGTTCTGCTGACATCATGTGATATATCAGAACCGGCATCAAATCTGTAGTCTATCTGCCGACAAAATTTGTAATAAATACTTGGCAAGATCTGCTTTCGACAGACTTGGCTGTTTGGGTAGAGCTATTAAACTTCTATCCTTCATTTTCTTCTTTCCTCTTTCAAGTATTTTGGTAATTCGTCTGTTGTTCTTATAGTTATTCTTATATATTCTTATAGTTATTAAATCTGGACTCGTTTATTTTCAGCTGCTTTTCCTCTTTTTCTCTCTGTTATATCTTCACGAGATACATATAACTACTTTTTGGGTCTCCTGATGCCTTTCTTTCGTTCCTCAACTGTGCTCCGGAGAAAACATAGATTATTAAATCTGTAAAAACAAATTTGCAGAAAAGAAGGCGCCAGCCGTAGTGGTCGGCTTCCAATTCCAGCACACTGCCTTGCAAGCGCTTCTCCAGAATATAACGTTTAATTGTGATGGTAATTGCGATGGTAATAAGCACTGCGGCGACGTCTGGGCATGTTATCTTATTGACAATAACGGCTACATAATCGCTGCCGGGGACAAGACAAGCAACGCCGGTAAATTTTTCGGCGATGTCAGAGGTCCGATAATGAGCAGCTTAGTCAAAGATGGTGTTTTTGAGAGAATAAGGATCTTTGATTATCAGGCGGTATGCTTCAAGAGTCCGCCAACCAACAACGCCGGCAACATTCTTTTTACTGTGAGCACTTTTAATTGCAATAATAATAACACTGTACGACACGCCCCATAATTTCCCAAATATTTTTGCTGGACTTAACAAAGACTTTTTTATTCGACCTAACTGACTATCATTATAATCGTTATAATTAATTGACCAAAACCAATAGTCATGTTGTCATGACGATTATAATGATATAGCCACTTAGGTCAAATAAAAAAGTTTTTATTATTAATTATGTTAATTATTCATTGGCGGTATAAAAGTTACTTATTCAGTTTGTTTACCATTATTATTATTTTTTATCATATATTTATTATTATTACAATTTTACAAAATAAATAAATTAATTTTTTTTTAAGTATAAACATTGAAACATGCACGTGGATAATTAATATTCATGACTAATTGTAAGTGTTTTTAAACTAAATAAAGATTTTTTAGTCCAAATAAACGAATAATAAAACGTGCAGGCATTAAACAAAAAGGAACAATAAATATTAAAAAATATCAGTTATCTTACAATATGTAACTTACGAGTCTTACGTGATGCAAACTCGTCAATAATATTTTCATAATTAAATAAGTTGCCTTGCAATTGAGTTCTCTATGGACAAAATGTCCTTTGTCAGGTTTTGCTGTCCGACGAACCTATATATAGTAGAATATTTCGCCGAAAAGTCAAGATCTGTCTATACTCGGTGCCACGGCGGTGCGTCCTCGGGGGGAGGGGGGGGGGGTTTGAGCCTTCGAGTCATGAAAGGAGGATTGCCTATGCCTTTTTTTTTCAAACTTTTTTTTATAGTTTTGACTGGGCCTCCTTGAAGCTTGCGCTCGGTGTGGGGACACCGACGACACTACCCTATATGTTACAGCACTGCATCCAGAGTAAAAAAAACTTGAGAAATTATCGAATTTTTGAAAATTTGTTGTATTGCGTAATAATATTATACTTTTAAATTAAAAATGTGCCGATTAAAGAAAAAACCGAGCCACTTTTATATACATATAGATATATTTTCTATAACACCCTGGTGAAAAAATGTCTCATATTTTCTCAGAAAGTTTGTAAGAATTGAGACTTATAAAAAATTATTAAAAAATACATAAAAATTCTCAGATACTTTCAGAAATAATTGGATGAGGATTTTTGGAATATTTTAGTATCCGTATGTGTGAAAATTTCTGACAAATTGCACAGATTCTCACATATTTATCCAGATTTTTACAAAGACTTATTGATGAGAAAAATCTGAAATATTTTATTTCTATTTTGTCTGAGTTTTTCTGAAAAAAGTTCCAATTTGTATTCGCTGTGTACAGAGAGATTAGTGCTGCCGTGATTACAGATAAAATATCGCACATTTTGCTAGAATAGCTGTCAATGATTACTAAATATTCGAGCTACGTAAACTGTCGTTAGATAATTTGAATCTTAATTTTACTATCAAGCATATTACTTAATTTAACTGATTAAAAAATTGTTATATTATTTATATGCAAATCAATTAAAATAGATTTTCGCTATATTTGTTTTAAATATAAGTTAATTTTTCTCTGACTTTTTGCAATGAGCCTTATACAAATGGGATTCGGGCCTATCATTCATGACATTGAATTTAATCCGAGTGCAATATATATTAAAAGGAAAAGCCTTATTGTATGTAGTTCGCGTTGAAGAATTGCGCAGTGCAAATATAAGTCATGTCTTGTTATAAGTCATTTAATAAGGTGTAGTGTGATACCGCAAACGTCTGTCAATGCTTTTGGAAATAAATAAAAATTTTATATCTTCTGTGAAATACATATTTACACGAATGCACGCAACAATTTAAGTTTCCCTTTCGTTATTTTTCCATTACGATGTACTAGATTACTAAAAAATAATAACTGTCACTTTAGCAAATAATGCAAATTTCGGCCACCATGCGGGCGCCCTAAGAGACCTATTTTTCCGCTATAGTATATAATCGCACGGAGCGATTATTAGAGCAATTGTGAGAAAGTCTGAACATTTTTATAGAAATTCTGATGAATAACATGAAAAATCCTGAGACATTTTTCCACCAGGGCAATTATAATCTATCTTATTTAAAGAATTTTTAAAGGAATCTTAATTGCTTGATAATCTAAGAATCAGGCAATGCATATGTCTATTTTCTTATTTTTTAGTTAATTATAATTAAGATGCTTATATATAAGCATCTAAAATTAGATCAATTTAGAACGGCCAGAATTCTTGGTCGAAACGCGGTGACGATCTGTCACGACGATTATAATCGTTGCCACGATTATAATCATTGCCAGTATATAGTCAATTAAAAATAGCAAAATGTTGCAGCCATGGAAGCATTTCTTGAGAGCATTGTCGTGGATGGTTGGTCAAGCCGCTTGGGCTTGGGCAAAGATGGGCATATTGGAATCTGATGACGCGGAAGTGTATAGCTACGTTAGCGACGATGAATCAGCCGTTCACGAGGATTATCACGAGGGCGACGACAAACTTCCGCCTCTTGAGCCAAATTACGAGAGATTATACTTTGACCGAACTGTTGTGATGAACCGTACACGCCCGGAAGTTTGCGATCAAGAGGTAAACTTGATTTTAAAAGATATATAATATATACTATATCATAACTACAAACCATTGAAATTACAGATTGTAATTACATTTAGACTAGATATAATTTTACTGCAGAAAAATTGATTGGTGGCTTTTCTAGCAATTAGAGTATTTCTAGATAGGCTATTTTAAAATAGACTATTTTGATCCTAATTTGCTTTTTATGGATACTTTTTAATACTTACGCATTGAATCTACAGGTGTACTTGTATCTACGCAACGTCTCGTTCAATGCATTCGATAAAGACGTGGATGAAAATTGCGAGCAGCGATGGTATATGGTGCAGCCAGTGACTAATACCAGCATGTTGTTGGTAGTGGTGAACAACAACTGTGGCGAAACAAAGTTCCCGACACTCAGCATTAACCCCGAAGAAGTGATCTACGAGAATAACACGCTAGTCTGCCAAAAGGCGCTTGCCGGCCTTGAGCGGGAGCGACCACAGTCCTGTATACGCTGGCATTCTCGCGAGAGCGAGATCACGGAGCATCAGTGTGGCTTGGCGACAAGCACCAGATCGAACCTGTTCCTCTTGATGTTGTTGCTAATGTGCGCGCTAGCCGGAAAAAGTACCTTCCTCCTCGGCTAAGATCGAGATCTGATTTCACAGCCAACAGTTGGTGTCAAAAACTAGTCAATGAAATTCACGATATGCCGCGAATTGAACGGACTTTCACCCGATGGAGCGTATGTGGATAATTGTACATCCAGTTGTCTCGTCCGACGACCAGGATTGCTACATAGAGCGCATATTTGAACGATTTTCCATCTAATTATTCGTTAATTTCTCTAATTCATGTAAATTGTTTTTTCCTGCGAGTTGTTAGCAGGATTCATGTAATTATATTTGATTTGAAAACAGGGAAAAAAAGAATGAGTGGAGAATTTATTAGTAAGAGAAAAATAATGAAAGTAAATTAATTCTTTTTCTCTTTTCAAAGTAATTTGTATATATTAATTAAATTTCTTGATTCTCTTCAAGTATATATCATTCCTAATGAACGCTTTGAGATATTCTGTACTCTCTACCTTTCGTTACTGCGATCTCGTTAAGTATACTGTAAATGCGAACGCATTTGTTCTACGTCGAGTTGTTCTAGACGAATTTAATGTGCTATCCGATCCTGCCCGGTACATCCAGTTTCTACGCGATCAATCAAATGTGGCGAACGCAATCGATATCAAAATGCTAAGATACAAAATTGTCTTTCATCGTCATCGATCGCCAAATCAGATTAGATAACCAGAATTAAATGCGCTTAGCGTAGGATCGTTCGCTAACACATTTTCGATCATGAAACAGAGAAACAAGTGCGATTCGATGAGTGATTTTTCTAGATGCATTTTATTATATTATAAAGAAGATCGAGTTTAAAAAGTCGACAGGAGTCTGTCTTTTAAATTAGATTAGATTCAATTTCAGGTAAATTCCTGTCAATTCCTTTTAATCTCTATCCATCTTTCTTTCAATACTTTGCACTCGTATATTGAATATAAGCGATTGGATCCTTTAGCAGGCAAAACAAGAAATAAAAAAAGATATTAAGTCTTAATACGTAATGAAGTTGCATACATTTGCAACGTATTTTCGCATTGTATAAGTAAACGATAGATATCAGGATATGTCTCAAATATGAGTAATTGTCTGGATGAGGCATTTCTAGCACCTGTATTTGACGTCAAAATGGTCGAGATTTTTTTTCTGCGATTTTCCAAATATGTCTAGTATTATTAACAGAATCTTGGTTTTTTTTTTACAATCAAGAAACCAATTTTCTTTTGCTGAATATCAGGATGCGTTCTAGGGATCAGTAAGACAAATAAGTGTCTCAATCCACTTTGACATTTTCATCATACGTAGATAGAATAATTAAATGGTAGGCGAGAGATAAAAAGAGAGAGAGAGAGAGAGAGAGAATTCCAGGTATTCTAGATTCGATCTAGACAGTTTAAATGCTAACTCGTTGAAACGTAGATTTTTCTAGTTGTCGGAGCAGGGTCGCGTATGGTCGCGTACTCACGCATGTGCATGTTCACAAATACACTACAATACATTCGCATACGCGCTTTGTACATTATAAATCGACGGCGATGCGGAGCGGCGACGAGTTGATCGACATTTACAGAAGATTACGAGACGTTAATTTTGTATATCGCTGTACTATACTGTGAGATGTGTGTATGTGTGTAAACAAGTGTGTGCCTTTGGACACGCGGTTAAGCAAAGAGAAAAAGAAAAAAAAAGAAGAGGAATACGAGATCTTGTTGTATGTTTATCGAATAAATCACCGAACGTTCTATATATTATATATTACCGCTGAACTCCGGCTCTCGGATAGTGGCCTGGCCTCGTCGCGAGAACGAGTTCCGTTCAGAGAACGGGGGATGTTGTTTGTATTACATAGAGTTTATTACAATTTGCTATGTACAACGGCTTGCCTATGTAAAACGAGGACGTTTTCGTATCAAAATGACAACTTTTCAAGAGAAGACTCTCTCTTCTAGACTTTACTTAAACCTCAATTACTCTATTCCTAGTGGAGCCTTTTCGCATAAACACCTATACCCCGCCCTGGTGGAAAAATGTCTCAGAATGTCATTTCATATTATTAATGAGAATTTCTATAAAAATTTTCAGATTTTCTTAAAATACTCAGAATTTTTCAGATTTTTTTATACGTGAATCGGAACGTTTTCAAGAAAAACTCAGACAAAGTAAGAACATAAAATATTTTTCGCCAATATATCTTTGTAGAAATATGAAAAAAATCTGTGCAACTTATCAGAAATTTTCATACATACGGATACTGAAATATTCCGCATATTTTATCCAATTATATTTCCAAAAATATTTCAGAAATTTTATATTTTTTTCAGATTGTTTTGTAAGTCTCAATTCTTACAACATTTCTAAGAAAATATGAGAAATTTTTTCACGTGGGTCTATCCTATTTTCCATGGCTTCTCTGCCATTTCTCCGTTCCGCACTCCTTGAGATTGTTATAAGAAATCGATTCAGTGACAAAATCTATTGAATCTCTGTTTTTATTGCTGAACTGGCTGCACTAGTTCAGAGTTTATCTTTTTCCTTCCAATGTGGAGTAAAAAAGATAAACTCTGAACTATATATAGTACAGCCAGTTCAGCAATAAAAAGCAGACCCTATAACAATCTCGATTGCAGTTCTAATATTTTTCTTCGTCATCAGTCATATATATCTTATATCGATTAATATCGTGTAATATTGATATTGGTTAATTGTAACCTTAATTTTTTATTACAATGATCTTAAAGAAAATCAATGAAAATTATTCACGATTTGAATTTAGCGCTCTTTACCACGTTATCACGTGATCGATTTTAGTTCCGACTCAGGTGTCGCTGAAACTTGCGTCTTTCAAAGGGGGGAGTTTTTCCCTGCTCTCGGCCATTAGGGTGCAAGCGAATCGAAGTGAATTCGAATACATATACATTCAGTCCAATAGTTACCAGTGCCACTGCCCATGGTCTTCGTGTAATTTCGCACCAAGTGTTTTATCCGATTTTAACCTGAGCCAAGCCCGTAGAAATGGCCATGCAGCCGTTCAAGAAACGCGTTTGCTACTACTATGATAGTAAGTATCGAGAAAGCCATTGTAAAAAATCACGTAGAGACATACAGTCGATGAAAGCTTGTCGAGTGTCGAGTTGCGTTTGCACCACTTACACTCATGCACCGCCTCTGTTTGATCTGGCTCGATATTTGGCAGCTGATCAGCCCATTTTCCGCTTAATCGACGGTAAATACGAAGTATTGGACAAAGCACTATTGTTTCAGCACAGTAAACCAAGATTTGGATGCTCGTTACGTTCGATAATACGATTTTTACGTCGTTAAGCCGACAGACTCTCAGCTGTGCTATCGCACGACCGTAGCGTCAGTCGCGGGTCTTGGTTACATAGTCATCATGTACCCAAGAAACTCTGGCAATTATCGTGTTCCTACGATAAACTTTGATGCAGTTATTTTTCTCGATATATCTTACGTCCCCCAGAGATATTTTCTGTGTTAAATCGATAATTCGACCAACGCAGTGGAAATTAGTACGGTTTTTGTAGAAAGTTACAAGAGATTCTCAAATGTGTCCCGGTATACTGTAGTATACCTTCACTGAAACACATCAATTGATGATAATGACAAATTTGAGGTTTTTTTTACATACTGCCTTAATTTATTTAGATATATGTTTTCAATTTGTCTAGGTGATATCGGGAATTATTATTATGGCCAAGGACATCCTATGAAGCCGCATCGTATAAGGATGACGCACAATCTACTCTTGAACTATGGTCTTTACAGGAAAATGGAGATATATGTAAGAACTTTTTAATAATTATTTCCCATTTATATATTCATCTTTCATTTATTTAGTTTTTTATCAAAATACATTTAGTTGGAATATGGTTATTATAAACCATTTATATATACATATGTTTTATTATTGTCTAGCGACCACATAAAGCTACAGCAGAAGAAATGACAAAATTCCATAGTGATGATTACATCAGATTTCTCAGATCGATACGCCCAGACAACATGGCAGAATACAACAAGCAAATGCAACGATGTAAGATGTTATTGTTGAATAGTAATGGTTATGTTTCATTGAAATTTATGTTTCGGAACGTTAATATTCCTCCTTTTATGGGTGATAGTTAACGTTGGAGAAGACTGCCCTGTTTTCGACGGTTTGTACGAATTTTGTCAATTATCAGCTGGTGGATCTGTAGCTGCTGCTGTAAAGCTCAACAAGCAAGCCTCGGAAATCTGCATCAATTGGGGCGGTGGCTTACATCATGCAAAGAAGAGCGAAGCCTCTGGCTTTTGCTATGTAAATGATATTGTGCTTGGAATTTTGGAATTGCTCAAATATCATCAGAGAGTCTTGTACATCGACATCGATGTTCATCATGGCGATGGTGTAGAGGAAGCTTTTTACACAACGGATAGAGTGATGACGGTCTCATTTCACAAGTACGGCGAGTATTTCCCTGGAACGGGAGATCTTCGCGATATAGGAGCAGGAAAGGTAAAAAAATGTATCAAAATATAACAATATTCATAATTTCACTTATTTATCTAAGAAATATCTCTAAAGCATTATTAATAAACGCAATTTTTTCTCATTACTAACAGGGAAAGTACTATGCAGTTAATATACCTTTAAGAGATGGTATGGATGATGAAAGCTACGAATCAATATTCGTTCCTATCATATCTAAAGTAATGGAGACATTTCAACCCTCTGCTGTTGTTTTACAGTGTGGTGCAGACTCCCTGACAGGTAAGCATTTTTTTTTCCTCAAAAGAACCTACTTATATCACAATAAAATTGCACAACTTTTAATGCAAATATTAATCAATGCAGGCGACCGATTAGGATGCTTCAATTTAACTGTGAGGGGTCACGGCAAATGCGTAGAGTTTGTGAAGAGATATAATTTACCTTTTCTGATGGTGGGAGGTGGTGGTTATACCATCAGAAATGTGTCCAGATGTTGGACGTATGAGACATCGGTGGCTCTCGGAAGTGAAATCGCTAACGAGCTTCCATACAACGATTACTTTGAATATTTCGGTCCTGATTTTAAACTACATATTAGTCCTTCAAATATGACAAATCAAAATACTCCTGAATATCTCGACAAAATTAAGTAAGCTCCGATTTCCACTTCTGTGTGTAGTTTATTTCTCTGTTACTTTTATATGTATTATGAATAAACAGTAATTCATAATCGCTTTTAATAATCATAGAACGAGGCTGTTTGAAAACCTGAGAATGCTACCTCATGCACCTGGCGTACAAGTTCAGGCAATACCAGAGGATGGTGCCATTATTGATGATACGGAAATTGAAGAAAAGGTTAAACTCGATGAGAGACTGCCCCAACGTGATTTAGATAAGAGGATACAACGTGAGAACGAGTACAGCGATAGTGAAGATGAAGGTGAAGGTGGGCGAAGAGATAACAGATTGTACAAGGTAATAATCTTTATACTAATCTATCTGATACTTAATCACTTCTTTTAAAAATGCATTATGGAAGGCATAATGTAGATATTGTGAGCTTTGACATTTTTTTTATGTTAAAGGGGTCTACGAAGCGATTACGTTTGGAAAAAGGTCAAGAAATGGATATGCGTCTTATGAACATTAATCTAAAGAAAGAAGAGGATGTAAAATCAGATGTGAAAGGTATTAAGATAATTTTTAATTTTATTTTCTGAAGTTAATATTCAAACAATTATAATAATTATATAAATATTTCTGTTTAACTAGAAAATGAAAAAGATGAGAAAGTAAATTTCATGAATGACGAAACAAAGAAAGAGGGTGGGACGAACCTCTGATAAGTACTTCAAAATTCGCATATCTGCACAAGTACAAAAGTCCCTATTTAAAAATTAAGTATAAATAAGTTTAGATTATTTAAATAAAGGAATAATAGAATTTTTGGTGGGATCATTATCGTGCTACATGCTGAGAAGCCTCTTGAGATATAGAAGTATCATATGTCAAGTGTGTGCAATCTACTTAGGCCTGGCTGAAGACAAGGCATATGGAATCCAAATATAAAAGAAGTATGCATATATCCAGTGATGAGGGCCTTTTCATAATTTTTATGAGTTAAGAGTTAAGAAAAAGAATCTATTCAGAGACGAAATTATGAACGTATGGATTTTATATATTACTGTATTTGTACTTTTGTATTTAATGAGATATTTAAAGTTGCTTTATAGTAATTAAGATACGTAATTAAGATAAAAAATAAATGCAAAATCCTATATGTTTTTTTAATAAATATTCGACAGACATATACATATATAACTTTTACACATACATGTATGAATGTTTGTATAAAAGTTATTAAATTTGCGTTACTACCAAAGTGAAAGATGATTATATCTCCGTCACATCAAACTCAATGAGAATGTGTTATATATATATACATATATATTCGATTATAATAATTATTCTCTGTACAATAACTATGCCTATATAAAGTAAATCTTATACATAATCTTTTGTATCAATATGATAATTTTAGAAAAGACTAGCATCACTTTGATCGCGTCTCAAGCTTTTTGACTATTTCGAGCAGAGTTTTCATCCGTACGTGATTATATAATTTGTCCTCCAATTCCTCTAGAGCCGCCCCACCCTGCATAAACTCCGGCAAGTTGTAGAGAGTCCCATTCTGACCCAGTCTGTGATCGGTCACGCGATCCTGATTATAATTGTACGTTCTAATCTTTTCGTTCCTGTATCCCATTCCCATTTGCTTTTGCCGCAACTCGCTCGTGAATGACGATTGCTTGTTCAATTGCTGCTCGTACAGGATACTCCTCAGTTTGTTCATAGCCATCTTTTTATTCTTATCTTGTGATCTGTCTACTTGACAGGTAACGCTCAGCCCGCTTGGCAGGTGCGTTACCCTCACCGCGGAATCGGTGGTGTTCACATGTTGACCACCTGCGCCGGACGCTCTTTTTGTCTCTACTTTCAAATCTTTCTCATTGATCGCAATCTGTATCTCCGATGGCACCGGCAATATTGCAACCGAGGCGGTACTGGTATGTACTCGGCCCATTCTTTCCGTGGCTGGTACCCGCTGGACTCGGTGTACACCGCCCTCGTGTTGGAACTTGTCAGCTTGATCGCCAGATATCATAATACTGGCATGCCTAATGCCCTTGTTATCACTTATCTCTATGTCGATCACCTCGTAATCCAAACCTAGATACTTGGCGTAGCCTATGTACATATCATACAAGTCCTTGGCGAACAGCATTGCTTCCTGGCCACCGACACCCGCCGTTATTTCGACAATGGTGTTGTCGTACGAATCTTTGTACATATTTGCCAGTATCATGTTCAATAATCTCTCGTCAAGTTCATTTAGTTGCTCTTTGTACAACGCTTCTTCCTCCTCCGCTAATTTTTTCATCTCTATATCCTGCTGTCCTACAAAAAGAAATTTATCGTTACAAATTATGTCGATTTCCGTAACGAGTATAAGCACTTAGTTTACCTAAATCATGCAAATTCTGAATATTTTCTATGAGCTGCACTCTTTTGCTCAATAAACCACCAGAAGCATTTAAATCGACAAAATCGATTAAGTTATTGTTCCTCCAAGATTTGTTTTTGTACTCGTTCGCGAGATAATCTAAAAACTTTTTAGTTTTATCGTCCAAAATATTCGGTTTTGCCTGCGTATTGCAAAAGTTTCTCGAACTCCAAATCAAGTTGGTCAACGACCAAGCGTGCAGCTCGTGAAACTTTATCCGATTTACGAGCTTCGGGTATCGCCAATAATTGTCGAATTTGCATTTTCGTATTAGCAGAGACATTCTGCAACATTCTGCGAGTCTCATGTGAATAATATAGTACTGTATTGTACAAATTGTATGTACAGTGCCGCGACTGTCCCTTATTCACCTTTTATTGGTTAGAATGAAGAGTACATATGCGAGATTGTGAGATAAATAAATCGCCCAGTTGCTCCATCTAGCTTCTCTCTTTTAAATACCTATTTATATCCAGATGATAACTGTTTCAAATTAATTAATCTAGACAAACGTTGAGGTAATTATCGTGATTTATCTATAGATAAATTTATCTAGATATCGCGATAATATTTAGATAATTTTGTGTTTATGAGACTATTTATAAAAATTTATAAAAAGAATTATGCAGATTATAAAAGGGATATTAAAACAGAGTACTCACAATTTTATTTTAAGTTTTTATTTCTCAAAAATAAAAGTTTTTCGAATGTTTTGTCTAATGTCTAATAAATTGGTTTATATACTTTACATCAATTTGTTTTACACACGGTCTTATATAAGACCGTGGTTTTACAACATGTTAGGCAATTATATCTAACAGCATTAAGATAAAATTTCTTTTGCACTTTATTAAACTTACTAAAATATATTTAAACTACTTCTGCGATTGCATTTTGATATGTCATACTGCTTTTGCTCTTTCTTCAAATGTTTCTTTCAATTTTCACAGATTTTCCGTTATTATTCTAAATTATCTAAGAAACTAAACGTGGTAGAGCAAAACGGTTTATAAATTCAGATTCAGTAATCCAAAATCTATTATATAAAAGGATTCGAATACTCTGATCCCAGTTGATTTTCAAAAATTTTTGTTTTGATCTTGTGTTATTTCTGAAAGTATCAGAGAAATTTTATGTACATACTTATTTTTTAAGAATTTTTCACACAAGTTCTAATTCTTACTTAATTCTGAGAAAATGTGATAAATTTTTTTATCAGGAAAAATAGCTGTTTTTACACAATACGTATAACGTTCTGGAATCTATAATTTTATTTAAACGACGGTAAAGAAATATTAGCAGATCGAAAGAATGAAAGTCTTGCTATCTTAATTAAATAATTTTTAGACAAGATATGACATGATTTTTCATCTAACAATAAGATGAAGATGAATATACTTTGGGCGCGTTTGCGGTGGTTTGCGGAGCGCACTAATATTAGCACTATTTGCTTAGTCTATCTTCGTTTTATACCTAATGAGTAATGAGCGAACTAACTAGCATATGTGTCGCTCAAAGCTCAAATTTCAGCAGTCACGCAAGTTCTACAAGATCGACCGTTGTTAATATTTTATCGGAAGGAGAAATATGAGAGAGAAATTCATAGAGATGATCGATGTCGATATCGAAAAAAGATATAAAAATTGAGAAAGAAATATTTTATGATTGCAGTAGTACGATCGACACACACTGTGATTGATCCATTTCTTATTGCTTAGGGCTTAAAATACCTATGTCTCTAGGTATAAAATACATATTTTTTAATATGAAATATTCGCTTCAATTTTTAATATAGTTAAAAAATATTTATTCAATTTTTTATTTTTTCTATTCATATTTTTTCTATTCAATATTTTCATATCGAAATTGATTCGAATATTTGACAATTTCGAATATCGATAAACATCTCTAGATGGCGGTACTGGTCAAGTCACATGTCACATGCTGCGCGCGTGCGCTCTCCGATTTGGCTTCGAAATTGCATCAAAAGCGCCGACGGCGACGGAGTCGACGGTGGTCGACGGAGGTACTGGGAGGTGCTGGGAGGTACGGAGGTACGAATGATCGCACCACCGTATATACGGCATACGCTCCAGTGGCGGTCAGTGGTGCGTGTGCGTGGTGGTGGTGGTGCATCTGTCATCAATTCTGATTGCGACGTGATCGCGTGGGAGAATCGGCCGGTACGTAGCAGTAGGCAACTGGGCAGTTCGACCGGTTCGGCGGCCAACAACTCGGTCGTTACTCGGCAGATGCTCTGGAACGTGGTGACAAGCTCTTCCCTCCGGTCTCAACTAGCGAACGATGGTGACGATCAACGCGGATCTGCGGCGCGAGCGCGAGAGATGCAGCTTCGATCCCATGGAGCTGACGGGTTTCTGGGACGGCGGCGCGGAGAAGACGTCGCATCGGCGCGAGCTAGGTTCGTTGTCATTTAATTCGCACACGCGTTGCGGTTGCGGTCATCATGCGCTTAGCTCGCATCAGCGTGGAGCGTGAAACGTGGAGCAAAGCAAGGACTCACTAGTCACTGCGCTCTCTCTCTCTCTTTCTATCTCGCCTGTTCCCTCTGCCGTGAGAAACTGCGCGAAATGTCAACGCCCAACTCAATCGCTCTGTTTTTCTGTTTATCAACTATATTACTCATTTCGTGATAAGGGAGCTGGATCTTACGTATCAACTCCCGCCTCGCGTCTATTTATCTCGTAGAAGTTGGATTCATGTTACATTTATTCTCGCGTTGATATGTTAAGTTCTTGTTGTGCGCGTTATTACTTGTTCCGACGCATTTTTTATTTACCACAGGAAAAAGCAAGAAGGATAAACACGTAACTTGATTGTAATTGGATGTAACTGAACAGCGGTCAATTTTATCTTGAAACGAAACAGAAAGGAAATTCGTTATCGTAAATTACGAGGAATAATTTTCTTTTAAAAACTACTCCGTTTATGATGGATTTTTTTATGTATATAGAAAGGCGTGTACAACTTTCTATGGTTTCCTAGGAATTAGTAGGTAAGTGTGAAAGGCGCAAAAGTTTATACCTTACCGAGCACTCTTTCGATTTCTCGCAATTGAATATATAGGTATTATACTTTTTCAATGTATTTTTACACTGAAAAAAAATATATTTAGATCAAAAAAATTATTTCTTTAGATTGTGGCCAAGAGCTTATTTACTTAATATAATACACATACCTATTTCTTTAGAATTAGATATTTTTACTTAATTTAATATTTTTTTTTATCTAAATATTTGTTTCTCAGAGTGCATGCGCGATAATATTCTTCCTAATAATATTAATAACAGTTTTTATATAACAATTATAAATTTTTATAATTGTTTTATAAAGAATCATTCTGCAACATGTGCTGTTACAAATATTTCCAAGCGTATTTGATACTTGACGTGATTATAAGATAAATAAATTACGTAATTACATAAAACATTAGAAAAAGATCTGGCAAGCTAATGCCATCGGCAAAAATTTCTTCAAGACTCTCTTTCGTCTTTATTTCTTCGGCGACAATTAAGTACGTCATAATTTTGCATTTACTTTTTATCACAACTCAAAAATATATTTACGTTTGCAAATATGATAGATACCATAATCGGACGTTAGCGAATATGTCGAGTAAACGTGAGAAAACTAAATATGCTTCGTCATCGGCAAGAACTATTTTTCTCATAATTCTTCTTCTCCCTGCAATTAATATCTTGTTCTCCACAACTTTGTTCGCGCTTTACTACGGTCTTACGCTTAATATGTATATTGAGAAGAAGAATACATCTCAGCCAAATTAGCCTCCTGATATAAAATATATGATATAAAATATATTTATGATAAAATAAGGGATCCAATTTTTGCTTGCTTAATTTTTATATTCTTAAGGCTCCTGTTCACTCACCATTATACTATCTCAGATTGTGACGTGCAGAAGCGAGAAAATATACAATAAAAATTCTTGCTAAATATATTAAAATGGAAATATGTTTCAATAAAGCAACACTTACACTTACTCGATAGAACCGACTTGTAAAATATACCGAAAATTTATCTTTTTATTTCGGAGAGGAATAAAATGATATTTATTTCTATATATTATTAATTTGACAGTTGTCATTATATTTCGTTTCTGGTTAGGCATAATTTATTTTCAGATATATAATGGTTAAGGAGGTTGGTTGCTTAAATCTATGGAAGACATTCTGTGGGAGTCTGTCGTCCGTGCCAAAGTTGAAGACATGGTTGTCTGCATGGTTGTCGAGTAATTAATTATTATCACAACTCACTTTTTATTAAGTTTTGTGTTATGTCCACGTTACTAGAAATCGCTCCGAGATCTCGGACAGAGAAAAAATTGACCAATTATATTTTAATAATTCGGCAATTGGCAAATATGTGATTGATTAATTGTTCTTCCGTCCGAGATCTTGGAGCGATTTTCTAGCTCTGGACACAAGGCTTTATAATACACGAGCGATATAGCAAAAATGTTACACATCTGTAATGTATAACTCTCGGAAGTATGTTAGTTAAAAATGAGTGAGAATTTAATGAAAATAGGTGCAAATAATTTTTTACATATTTAGAAAGGACTTTATATACAACTAATCAAAGATCAAGAAATTGTATAAAAAATAAAACAGCATATTGCCATTTCAACGTGGTATGTTTGCGTTTCAATTATACAAATAATAATTTAAAACCTTAAGGAGGCTTTAAAACTATGCAAGAAATATTAAAAACGCCGATATTAATTCTCCAGGGATCCTAAAGACCAAAAAATGTATATCAAGAGACACGGTAGTGTCTCGCGCCGCCAAGTACGCGCGGAGCGAGACCGACCGTGACTCATTTATGCGACGCAACGAGTTGCGAGTATCTCGAGATGTCTCGAGATGCGACTCGAGATGTCTTAAAGAGTGAACGGATCACGTTCTAAGTAGGCTTGATCGATAGCTTGTGGGGTCGATTTATATAATAAATAGTAGATATATAATAAATAACTGTAGTAAATAACTGTTACTATATACTATAAAAAAAAATCTCGAAAACAATTTTTGTAAGTTGTTTCAAATTTTGTTGTTATATTTTTATTTGTCGATGATTTTACTTGTGTGAAAAATATCATTATATTGGTAGCATTTTTTAATGTTTACACTTTTTCTCTAATATATAAAACTCAGATATTCAAAAATTGATAACTTTTTTATCTAAATTGTGAATCGATCTGAAATTTAGCCCCGAACTTTGAAAGAGAATACAGAATATGATCTTAAATTTTCATCAACTTCCTTGATCAGAAGTGAGAAATTGCATGTCAAAAACTTTTGCAGTTTTACGTTGAAATAAAAAAAGAGATATATCCATAAAACGCAATTGTAAACGATTCAGCATATTTGTAAAATATACCGAACACTTTTCTTTGGCTTTAATAAATAATGAATAAATAGCTGTCAAGATGAAAAATGAAAGAAGACAGGTTAAAAAGATAGAATGCACGTCACGTTAATTTTATCTCAACATCTCGGGTACTCGCAACCCGTCGCGTCGCGTAAAAGAGACACGCCGCGGTCGGTCTCGCTTCCGCGTATACTTGGCGCGAGACACTACCGTGTCTCTTGATGGCTATTTAGTGATTATTACAGCCAAAGGAAAGCGTTCGGTATATTTTATACTAATATGCTGAATCGTTTACAGTTGCGTTTTATGGATATATCTTTATATTTCATCGTAAAACCGAACTTTTGCCATGCGATTTCTCGCTTCTGACGTTATCAATCAAGTATAGAAGCGGCGAGTAAGCAAGAGCCTAAAGAATTAATGAAATAAAAGGAGAGTGCGAGTTTTTGGTAAGTTTTACAAATCGGTTCTATCGATTGTAAGTGTTGTTTTATTAAAACTTATTTCCATTTTAATAGATATATTTAGCAAAAATTTTACTGCATATTTTCTCGCTTCTGATGTCACATAATCTAAGATAGTGAATATCTTTATGTATTCTTTTTTGCTACTTGCGTCAAAGTAAACGCATCACATAACTGTTTTCGTATTGTCTTGTAAGTTGTAATTAAAGGCTATTTATCAGATAATTTTTCAGCCGTGTTAACGAGTCATTTACATATAGTCATGCATGTTAATTTTTTACGTCATTTATTGTTTTCAGTAAAAATGTATAATAGTGATAAGAATTATTATTGTTGTCGTCAATCAGTTTGTCGAGTGTTTTGTATTGTACAAAGATGTGACAATAAGAATATCATTTAAATGTAAATAAGAATATCCGTTTTTTTCCTCATTGACTGACAGTCATTTGTCTAATTAATTCTGATAATATTTTATCATGTTTTGTCGTGAACAGAGAGAGAGAGAAGAGAGAAGAAGAGAGGGAAAGAGAGGGAGGGAGAGAGAGAGAGAGAGAGAGAAAGAGAGGCGCGTCAAATGACTATTGTAATAATAAACTATCACATTTTTTAATTTGATATATTGATAATATTCGTGTATTTAGTATTATGTAATATATATGCATATAAAATACTAGAGTATGTTGCTTGAGATTAAAATTGATCACGTAAAAAAAAAATTAAGAGCTATGATAAGATACATCGAGCAAAGCTGTTAAATCGTGTTTTTTTTATATGAATTGATAAGAATTATAAATATGCGGAACAACACCTTCATACAAATATATGCGCAGCTACTCGGTTCAATGTTTAACACGCGAGATTAATTATCTATATACAAACGTCATATTTCCACGTATTACTAGATACTCGGATGACTTGCGGGAAGAAGTTGTTATTCCGATATCACTGGCAACTATAGATCAAGTTCGTTCGAAAGTGGCAATATTTCTTGCATCGTCTTTCGTTGTCGGAGATTATTTTAATTTTAAGCCACAGTGAGACAACTTTTAATGTCGACGTATTGAGAAATGCGTTCCAAATGTTATCTTTAATTAAACGCTGCCCTAAAACCGTTAATCTAATGGACGAAAAATAAATTAGCATTTATCTATATCAAATCGTTAATTCACGAATGATAAAGAAGATGTATATATATGTCCAATAATTTGTGTCAATGATTTTACGATTGTATAATTCAAAAAGATCGCAAAGGGCAGATCTCTATAATACTCATGTCGAGTTCGTCGAATCGGAAACTGGTTGTGCAACTTTCAATGGGGCACCGGTGTAGAGATCAGCTTCAGAGAGCAGCACCCTAGTTTATCGAGAAATTTTAATTTGAAATTATTTCTATACTCTATAGTATACACGAAAAAGCGGTTTTATGAAGAAATTTAATTTAATCATTTAGGATTTAAGGAGGTTGGTTGCCGTCACGTTGCGGGGCAGGCGGCGAGGCAGGGAAAAGCCTATAGGTGTGTTTTCGTCGCGTGAAATAAATGAGTTTTAGCAAATAAATATGTGGAATTTTTAATAAGCTGTTTCTTAAGGTTTTAAATCGTTGTTTGTACAATTTGAAATCTAAATACGTTATTATCCACGTTGTGGCAATATGCTGTTTTATTTTTACACATTCTTGATAACTATGTAGCCAAATCATTTCAGTCTTCATAAAAGTCCTCTCTAAATATGTAAAGAATTATTTGTACCTAGGTATTTTCAATTCTTATCATTTTTAATATACTTTTGAGAGTTACATTACAGGTGTCGTAGCATTTTTGCTATGTCGCCCGTGTATAAGAGAGAGATAAGAGTATAACTTTTATAATTAATTACTTGACAACAGACAATTGTCTTCAACTTTGGCATGGACTTCAGATTCCCATAGGGCATAGACGAATATCCTTCATAAATTTGAACCAATTCTTATCGCATTGATTTGAGCAACCGACCTCCTTAATTTGATTTGATCATTCAAAATCGTTTATTCAACCTTCAATCTGATTATTTAGCTACTACCTAATTTAATTATTTACATTTAGCGTATTGATTGAATTTGCAAGCTCGTGTTGTTATCAAAATTCATTTGCATTCGTTAATATGAAAATTTATTAATTTTCAAATAGTAATTCGTGTTTATTATTTGCAGAAAACTTCTTTCTAAGCGATCCGCTTCTACATGATAGAATTCCTGCAAAATACAAGAATCACAAGGAAATTTATGAGGATGCGGTAATGAAAGGATGCCGAGTATTACAGAAAGTGCAACAATTACACGACTCAGGGAAAGGTGGCATGGACGTTTTCTCGTAAGATATTTAAACACGTAATAATATATTTTATGTCGTTACACTATGAAGAAACTGTATATTAAACATAATGTTTCAAGTTTAATGTTTTATAACAAAAATATCATTCACTTTCTCTCCAAGTAAGATTATTATTTATAAATACATTATTTAATCGAGATAATATTTAATTTTATTCAAAGTTTAATATTGCGAGGAAAAATATTTTTAAAAAATCTAAAAAAGCGTCATTTGACAAAAGCATTTGTGGTGCTCTGTAGACAAATTTTAGGAGGCATGTTAGGCTCGGCGATATTGAAGGACGGTAATCCGCTGACGCTGCACTACGTGATGTTTATACCGGCTATTATGGGACAGGGCACTGTCGAACAGCAAGGATACTGGATATCCAGGGCTTGGAGCTGTAATCTCATCGGTACTTATGCCCAAGTATGTTTCTTACTAATCACAAGTTTGTGATTTATAATTTTCAATATATATATATATATATATATTGAAGATATATATATTGAAGATATATATATATATATATATATATATATCTTTAGTTCTAACTTATTTTTGGAATAATAAAAAATGTGTTCTTAGACGGAGCTTGGTCATGGCACGTTTATTAGAGGTTTAGAAACTACGGCGACTTACGATCCTGAGACCGGAGAATTTGTATTAAATAGCCCGACTTTGACATCGTATAAGTGGTGGCCTGGTGGTTGTAAGTATTTTTGTTCAAAATAACATATATTCGAATCTCACTCTTCAGGCTCATAGAAAAGAAAATACTTTCAGTGGGTCAAACGGCAAATTATGCGATTGTCGTCGCACAATTATATACGAAAGGAGAGTGCAGAGGTATCCATGCTTTTATTGTGCAACTTAGGGACGAGAATACTCATGAACCTTTACCAGGTGCGTGAAATCATAAACGTATCTTACAAGTAAACTTTACATCTCTTCGCTTATCGCGTTTACGAACGACAAAAAAGATTCATGTTAAAAGATTCACCTTCATTCTCAGGTATAAAGATTGGGGAAATTGGTACCAAGTTAGGAATGAATGCAACTAATAATGGCTTTCTCGGTTTTGAGAACGTTAGAATACCGCGCGAGCACATGCTGATGAAAAATTCTCAGGTAATAGGAACACGATTGGTTAATGACAAGTCCAATGGAGAAGTTTAAAGGTCATATTATTCGATATTTTCAGGTATTAGAGGATGGAACTTACGTGAAAGCGCCTAGTGATAAACTGACCTATGGTACAATGATGTTCGTTCGAGTGGTATTAGTACGCGATATTTCTAACTACCTGTCAAAGGCGGTGACAATAGCTATTAGATACAGCGCAGTAAGACGTCAGAGTCAGATAAAGCCCGAGTACGTGATACAAGAATAAATTAAAATAAAATCTGTAATGAATTTAAAAGTTTATCTTTATGCTATTTTATGCTGTTACATTTGTTGACGTATTGCTTGATTTCGAAGCACATAATGAAGACACAAAGTTTCGTACAAGTCGTATTGGATTTGCTTTACTATCTTTTGTTTTCTACTCAGTCTGAAGGTCGGTTAAAGATGGATAGTAATTAGACTAATAATTTCATTATTCAGATTCTCTTTGGCAAATAGCTTAAATTTGAATATATTTTGTTTATAGACTGTTTTGTTTTTACAATTCTGATAGTAATCTTGAATACATTTTTTTTTCTTTTTCTGTTAGCCAATATAAATGCCAATATACATGTACATTTCATTATCTGTGATAGATTTGTTGGAATAATTTTTCATGAAAGTATATCTTAATGTAACTTTAAAATGTTTTCAATTTATTCTAGCGAGCCCGAATCGCAAATTATGAATTATGTTACGCAACAATACAAATTGTTTCCCAATCTTGCTGCGTGTTTCGCATTTCGAATGTGCGCCGAATGGATTTGGGAGATGTATAATAATGTGACAGCTGAATTAGATCAGGGAGAGCTAGAGAGACTACCTGAGGTATGCTAAAATACATTATTATGAAAATAGAAATTGTATAGAAAATAATGGTTGTCTTAAATTCCGTGTAATAAAAAGATTAATTTAGAATTTAATAATTTTCGTTATTATTAGAAAAATAAAATTATATTTTTCAGCTGCACGCGCTGGCATGTTGTCTAAAGGCAGTTGCATCATCAGACGGAGCTACTGGCATTGAGCAATTACGATTGGCGTGTGGTGGACACGGTTATATGGATGCGAGCAACTTACCGGCAATTTATGGTTTAGTGACTGCTACTTGCACTTACGAAGGCGAAAACACGGTTCTGCTATTGCAAACGGCTAGATATCTGGTGAAAGCTTGGAGACAAGCTGTTGGCGGTGAACCGCTACCTCCGACTGTCGAATATTTAGTTGTTCTTTCACGTGGAGTAAAACAGCGTCCTTGGAAAAATACTTTGACGTGCATTGTGCAAGCGCATCAAGCAGTTGCTGCAGGGTAAATATATATATATAAAGGAAATATATATATGCACAAAGAAAATCGATATTTACATATAAAAACTTGGTAATGATCGCAAAACGGAGCATTGCAACATTCATCGCAATCTATAATTTATAAATGTTTTTATAGTAAAATTCGTCTGGCGACGGAAAACATGGCTCGTAGAATACGTAGTGGTGCGTCACCAGAAGATGCGTGGAATCAAACTAGCATTGAATTAGCGCATTGCGCAGAATCGCATTGCCGAGCTTTCCTAGTGATGCGATTCGCTGAGAATGTCAGAGGATTGACATCCGTGTCCAAGCAGCTTCGCGAAGTTTTAATGCAGCTTTGTGAATTGTACTCGATATATTGGGTACTGCAACGCCTCGGAGACTTCCTTCGCGTTAGTACCACATGCTTGTATAAAATTAAAATTACCATCATAATTTCGATAAGTATCAAGTCAGTTAATTAACACGATGCATTTTGTAACAGTTTTCCTGTCTAAATAACGAAGATGTTCCGGCGCTCCAAACGCGCTTCGAAGAGATACTCGCTGCAATCCGCCCAAATGCTGTCGGTATCGTCGATGGATTCGATATTCGCGACGAGATCCTCTCATCCGCGCTTGGCGCATATGACGGCAATGTGTATCAGCGTCTCTTTGATGAAGCGATGAAAAGTCCTTTAAATCAGGAGAGTGTCAATCAATCCTTCCATAAATACCTCAAGCCTTTCCTTAAAAGTAATTTATAGTCATATTATGGTTATCATAAAATAGTCAACAAGTTCTAATATAGATAAGAGACCATTTTAACATTTCAATAAATTTGCATGGCAAATTTGTCAACACTGTTAAAAGGGAAAATTATCTTGTAAAATTTCCGGGACATGTTAATAATCATAATAATTGCAAATGCTGCAGTAAATTTGTGGTAACTTTAAAGCATCTCTTTTCTCATAGTAGTTATATTGAATTATAATGTCAAGATATCATGATTTAAAAAAATCATTTTTAAGAATATTTTTTTTACAATATAAATCAAAATAAATTAATTTTTTTGTGTGCTACACACTTAATAATAAGGGATTGATGAAATATACAAAACCTTTTTTGGTTCGTGGATTGATAAATGGTTGTAAATTAAATCAATTTTCACAAGACCTATTTTTGTTGGAAATGTATATTTAGATAAAACTATATCTAAATGCAGATTAAGATATAAAAAAAAATCGTTTCTAGCATATTTTAGCAATTCATATTATTAAACGAGAGTGACAGTACATAAAAAACTAATTTTTTTATGCATATTGCAAAGAAAGTTTACATATCAATTTTATATAACTGTAGTGAAAAAACAGAAACTCTAAGTATAACAAAAACGTTTTGTTCACTTTATTATAATGATATTTAAATAACTCGCACAATATATTATATATTGGTATTATATGGAAACGCACACTTATACAGGATGTTTCTTGCATGTCGTAATTCTATCAATGCTTCAGGGATGAATTTAGAAAAAAAAATAAAGAATATATAAATATAAATTGTTTAGGCTTCATTTTTCGAGTACACGCACATACTTTGAAAATTCCCTTTGATTTATAGTAATTGAAAAAATAAAGCTTAAACGACTTATTTTCATTGAAACTTTTAAATTCACTGCCTGAACATTGATACACGATTAAGAATCATCCTAGTATTCATTAGTATTCCATAAAACGTTTGTCTAATGTGTTAAAAGACATTTTTATATGATGCAATTTAACAGAAGTACGAAATTGATGGAAATGTATTTGTCTATTATACATTTATCGGCATCTGTATTAACACATTGTTTTATGCATTATGTATAAAGTATTTTCTACGTTCATAAATCAATTCTAATAAAAAAAAAAAGATTGATATTTTTGATAGAGAGTGATATTTTATAAAATATAAATATTGTATATGTGAAATGGGAGGACACATGCGAAGTATTGTTTTGCAAATAATAATATTAATAAAAGAAAAATGTAATTTTTACAGTTAGATGTCCTAGTATGTATTTACAGATTTACCTTTGAGAATGTTATATCGCGGTAATTTCATGTAACTCGAAGGGACGAATACATATTATATTTTGATATACATAAATAAAGTGCAAATAATCTTCCTTCGTTATTCCGGTGTACGGTATTACGAATTCCTGAACTCCACGCAACATTGTATGAACTGGAAGAGATGTTTTTCGTATCTCAAAGAAGTTTCCAACGCGTTTCCTTAGACGGTATAGTATTTATTTACAGAATAGGAGCGACGACATACATTATTGTTTGTTATTATACTAATATAATGCAATTATTAATTCCCGTTAATTAAGAATAACGTAATAATTACTTTGATGTCCGCAACAGCGATAACATGGATATCCCATCTTTTGCATTCGGTAAGAAGCTGCTCGTGTCTTGCTGGCCCGTCATTATTGCGATTATATACGTACGTGGTAGGAAGTTGAGTTTTAACTTTCAGAAGGAAAACGTGGGGGAGAATTATATATAAAACACTTTAGTGAGAAAAAACCGAAACAAATGGCGTTTTATCGCAGTTGCGCGAGCGAGTATAATATATTTATATATAAGTACATATACATGTATATACGTATTTTGTGGGTTCGTGCATAGACGGATATATACACATATATGTAATATAGACCAGTTAGGGAACAATAGGAAAAGGACGAAGAGAAGGAGGAGGAAGAAGGAAAGAGGAGGAGCGATGGGATGACAGTACTTACACTTAAAAAATAACATTGTTAATATTATCGTTATTATTAAATATTAATCCACTTTTAAAATTATTTTCATTCGTCCACCTGGCCTATGGGCTTTTTGCCTAGTATTAGACAGACTTTTCATTGCTATAGTGTTCTTATGGAATTACGTCTTCTTATAAAATATGATTTCATTACAATTATTATTTTTCTTCTCCTCTTCGCTTAATTTCTCTCAGATCGCTAATTGGCCGCGTGGTAGAGCGTAAGCTAGCAAAAGCTAAGGCAAGCGACACCACGAGGTCAATTAATTACTATCTAACGAACAATTTCATCTATATCGTGTGATTATTAATAAAGGTTACGAGCCCCCAATTTCTAGATCTTTCCTCGTTTACTTCACACGAGACGAAGGTTTCCAAAAAAGAGAGGGAGATTAAAAAGATGACAAATAAAAAAAACAGGAACATTATAGATAGATAGATAAAAGCATTTTTCATAACACTGTATTTTTAAAAAGTTATAGATTGATTAAAGAATCGTGTGAAGTACTGGAGGAATCTAAAATCGATCCACATTAGAAAAGATGAAAATTAAAACGAAAATAATATACCGACTTAATAAGTTATGAAAGGGAGAATACGGATATTTCTTTGATCATAATCGGCATTATATCTAATTATCGTTACTAATGTTCTTATCGTTATTATTCTTATTGATTTTCTATGTGTAACATTCCAAACTTAGATACACTAAAAGAGATTCTGTGAAAGAGAATTCATTAAATTTAGTAAAATTGAGTCGTTTAAAAGCACAAACAAATCTTGAGGCTTCGTTCACGTACAAGTAAATTTGCGATCGATTAAAAATGCAAGTCAATAAAATTATGTCATGATATGCCGCAGAATTGTCCTTTTTTTGTCAAAACAACATGGCGCATGTTCAACGAGGATAAATCGAAGCGATAAATTTGCCGCGGATGAGCGGCAGCTACATTATTCTCAATAATAAAATAAATAAGGCGTTTAGTAGACTCTATACATTTTTCATAGTAGTAATCGTGATCGGCACATTCGGACCTAAGAGAATCTCAGCTGAAAAGAAACGGAAGGATCAAAAACTTGAGGGATGATGGAGGTTGAGAGTGCCGTGAGATGGCAAACAACGTGACTATAAGGCGGATTCGTGAGAGTTTCGTACCAAATTGCTGTTCCTTACGTAGTATATATGGCAGTATCGGCATGATATATACTTTTAATTACTCCAACGTGTCCGATTTTCCGCGACGGATCGGATTCTGTGCGAAAAGACGACGCTCACATATACTGTCAGAAAAGAAGAAAAAAAGAGATTCAAGGATCGGTGCAAGATCGTAAAAAAATTACGAAAAATAAACGGGGACGACGGAAGGGCGAAACACGGCCAAGGAGATACCGCGTAGAGGAAAAAAAACGTTAACAAAATATAGGTGGACTCCGCGATGCGGATCGATCGCGCGACGAATGTCACTGTGGGAAAAAATTCCGATACGAACGAATATACGCATTTGTATCGCTTTTCGCGTGTTCCCTTTCGCTTTCTAATACAGCATTATGGCATCATTTCTGTCGTGCTAAGGCGTGCGCGCGCTATCGCACCACTCTTGGGACAAGAAGGAACCACGTATTTCTTTTTTTTTCTTCGTGTCGTTCGGGGTAATTATACCTGTCAAACGCAGCGTACCGTCTTTCACTTTATGGCAACACACGACTTCTCGTCGTTAGAATCTCTAAGACAAGATAAACCCCAGACGGATATATTAAGAACTTTTATCAGAGTCGATTCAGGTAATAAAAAAAAAGTGGGATGTTTTATCTTATGGGTGGAAGGAGGGTGTGGACGTCCCATTGCCATGCAAACATGATTCAGTGGACCCTACGAGCTATTTCTGCTCGTCCGAGGCTCTCTCCCTCTCTTTCTCTCTCTCTCTCTCGAGAGAGAGAGAGAGCATCGGAAAAATGAAAAATATTTAGTTTCTACAAAGGAATTCCTCCACGTTTTAAGAGCTGCATTTTATTTCTGAAGGAATACGGTCTGGAATATGGAAACGTCGATCGCGGTATTGGCGACACGCACGCATGGCTGCCGGTTCGCGTTTCAAAAAGATATGGTACGCTAACTGAGAATTTACTTTATTTGCTAAATGCGTTAATTGCAACCTGACGATTCATACAGCAGAAGGATTCTAATAAAAATTACTAAATGCCTGGCGAATGTGTAAAACATGATATTCACAATTATCGGGAGTTTCAGTATTTATACATAAATTCTCGATATATTAAACATGATTTATACGAAGCAGTTATCTAACCGATAAAATGATCCAAACTGCGAGTTTGTATACGTTTTCAATTACCATCGAGTCTTATCTTAAAAATTTGAGATACATTTATCTCGTGCAAGAAACGTGCCAGCATTAGAAATCAATCGAAAAGAATCGAAAGATAACTGGATAGTTATCCACGAGTTCGTGATAACTGATTAGCTTCCAATGTTCTAGGATACAATGAAACAAAAAGAGAAGCTGCGCAGAGAAAATATGTATAAAATCTTATATATGATAAAAATATTATTTTCCGCTCGTTTGAAGCAAAGGCTATAATGAGGAATAGGACCAGTATACGAGCATTAATCGATGTTACAACTTTAAATTATATCCAGATTTATTGAATTATTGACGTTTCGTACCATACTCGGACTTCGTCAGAATTGTCAATTAAGCGAATAATTAATTACAACATATAGGGGTCAAAACGCAATCAACTAAACATGGAGACGTACCGCAATCACAAAGTAAAAAACTTAACATTATAGAACGCTTTCTTCTCAAGTCAGTCATGCTCCTATGATTATATATGTATATATATAAGTATGATGAGTGTAGGTATGTCTTATTCTTACATCGGTTTTATTTTCGCTCTTGTTTTATTTGAGTTTATAAATTTTTATATTTATAAAAGCTATGCGCGAGATCGTTATAGAGAGCGTCGACAGTACGCTATCTCCTTATTATTTTTTTAGTGTTTTTCCTCTTGCTTCAGATTCACGATGGTACTTGTCGAATTAATCGGGGCTTTCATCGTTGCCCTGACAATTACATACATATATTATAAATATGTACGTTTTAATTTCTGGAAAAAGAGAAATGTACCTTAAATACATTTCTCTTTTTCTAGAAATTAAAACTTACGTATTTATAATATATGTATGCAATTGTTAGGGCAATGATGAAAGCCCCGATTGATTCGAATTATACCATCGTGAATCTGAAGCAAGAGAAAAAACAACTTTTTTATTTAAAAAAAAAATAATAAGGAGATAGCGTACGCTCCCTATAACGATCCCTACAACGATCTCGCGCATAGATCTTATAAATATAAAAATTTATAAGCTCAAATAAAACAAGAGCAAAAATAAAACCGATGTAAGAATACTCATCATACTTTTATATACACATCATAGGAGCATGACTGACTTGAGAAGAAAGCGTTCTAATAATGTTAAGTTTTTGATTTTGTGATTGCGATACGTCTCCATGTTTAGTTAATTGCGTTTTGAACCCTATATGTTAGTGATTAATTATTCGCTCAATTGACAATTCTGATGAAGTCCGAGTATGGTATACGAAACGTCAATAATTCAATAAATCTAAATATAATTTAAATTTGTTGTAACATCGATTAATGCTCGTATACTGGTCCTAATCCTCATTATAATCTTATATATGTTTCAGAAATAATCGCGTTATAATTTTTTATAACGATATGTACAGTACTGGCGACCGATCGACCAAATAAATTCTAAACAATTTTGTGCAACGTATAATTTCTAGAAATGCATCGTCGTAAAATATCTTTTTGTGTTTCCCTCACATGTAATGTGGGTCGATGTGATCGCGCTACAATTAATGCTTAACACATATTCTTAATATAGGCGCCCTTTTTATCCTCTCTGCAATCGATCAATATAGTCGACGAGTCCCGCCGTTTTCGCCTCTATTGGAACACGAACGCGCAATAAAAGATCCAAACTTTTGTCAAATTCAGCATTAAACGCTCGTATCAAAAAAGTAAATATTATAATTTCTTAAAAAAAAAATAAAAAAAAGTAATAGCAGCGACGCGCAAACGAGGTTGCAGCTTAACTCCTCGCTGCTCTTACTGTCGGAGAGAAATCACGGCGGCGCCGCAACGATCCTTTTTCCCTTCCCTCCTTCCACCGGGAGACAGAATGATTAACGACATAGCAGCGGCGTTTATCGTCCACGAATTTTCACGCTCTCAGTCCTGTACATGTATATACGTATACATACACGTAAATATATATATATATATATTTTTTTATATAATATATATACGCTCTCTAAATACGCTTGTAAATGCATCTTGGAATTGGTGCAACCTCGCCGACGGTGTCTCGACGGGATATATGCGAGAGCCGTAGTCTCGTCGTTCATTGTCCGTCACTTCAGTCACCAACCGGGATGATTACACTCCAAAGAGAATCTTTTCGGAGATCAGCGAATACGATTCTTTAATCAGGGCGACGGAAAGGAAACTCTGTACAGGGTGTTGCAAAGGGCAAACCGGAGCGTCAAATTGAAAAAGTTTTCAGCGTTCGGTGAACGGTCTATCGGCCGAGAGCCGCGAATTCGTCTTCTCTATCTCTCTTACTCGCGTACATCTTTATTTAAATACGATGAAATACAGCGTGTAAGAAAATACAGTTTCCTAAAGTAGAGATGAATTCGGGCGACCGAGAAACCGTGCGCGCGAACGTCGTTGTCGCGGCTCGGATTCGCGTCGAGGTGAAAATCATAAGGAAAGCTCGGGAAAATCGTAAAAAATTACCTTCCGAGGAGGGAAACGGGAAAGAATCCTGGTAATTAAGTAAGGATATGTTATAACGGTCGTTTTAAAGCTAAGAACAAGGGAGATACACATCGGCGAGGACCGATCGGGAGGGGGGGGGGCGGGATCCGTGTAATCGAGAATCGGCCGACGTTCTGAGCGACGTTCCTCGAGTAAAACTTTGCGTTTTGGGAGAGTCTATGAGCGCGTGCCATGCGGTATGCCGTAGTAATTGTTTCACCATCGACCAGCGGGATTCCGAAAAGGCGGGCGTTGATCGTCGGTGGGTCTTTACTCGGCTTGGCATCGTGAGATCGCGAGAGGAATCGGCGAAGTCGCCATCGCGCCGCCGTCGCCTCAAGCATAGAACTCCCGATTGTGGTGAGGCGCGCCCGGCTTGGGGAAGGCTTGCGCCGCGGGCGATCTTCTCGGCTCGTCCAGGGCGTACGAACCCTCATCCTTCTTGCGCATCCGGTATACGATGAACATGACCACTAGTATCGCGCAGAGAAGGCCTACTACCGCGCCGCCGATCACAGCTGAAAGCACAATCGAGATGTGTATCTTAGATTTATTTTTGGACAAAACCTACCTTGCGAAGAGCTATAGTCTTCGATCGATACGTGCGTTAATAATAATCACGCCGCCTCTGTAAAGACGCGTAACATGACCGAACATGATCGAGACACACATTCGAACGAAGAGACGCACGAGATCTGATTTCGACCCTCGTGATACACTTGGCCGAGTTCAACGAAAAGCTTTGTCAGCTTTACACTCACCGGCTAGTACGCCTGGCTGCGCAAAGAACGAGCTAGCTCGATCCCCGGGTTTCGGATTCATGATATAGACCTCGTGGATGTCGTCGGTGTTGTCAGCGTGATCGTCTTCCGTGCCTGAGGGCTCGATTACGTTGACCTCGTTGCCGGGTCGGTTCGCGGTGTCAATGGTCGTCTGGAAATTGGATACGGCTCGATCACTTTAATCTGTTTAATTCGCGATCCCTTGTGAACGAGAAGGAGCACGCGGGTCGTCGAACAAAAATGTAGTAAGCCGTTCCGAGCGGCAAATGTCGCGTCGGCACTTTAATCGGACAAATTAGATTGCACGTCAGTGCAAAAAATATCAAGCGCAATATCGTAAAACGTCGCGAGAATATGATATACTGGTGCAATTTAAGGAATGAATTGCAATTTCTTCTTTTCCTTTACTATAACTTCACGTGAGCCGTGCATGCGCTTTTCTCGCGAGAACAAATTCAACGATTTGCATTAGCAGGCAATTACCGCCCGCAATAATTTTCGCATTCCCGTGGCACGTGTAGAATATGTTCGCGAACGGAGGACGAAAATAGAATTCCATAAACTTCTTAAACGCAGAATGTTCTAGAGAGTGCTCTAGATGCGCAAAGCTAAAACCGAAGGATCCGAAATTTTACAAAATTATATGTAATTCCAGGAACGTGTCGCGCTTACCTGTTGTTTAGTTTTGACGTTTGCCATAATGTGACAGCAGATTGTCGCCAAAAACCGAGCAAAGTCTGCAGACATTATCTGTCGACAGGTTGGAGGCAGAAATGGGGCAGGATCTGCGTAATGCAATCTGGCAGCAGATAGGCAGCAAAAATCGAGCAGAATCTGTCGTTTCATTGGTTTCTACCCATATAGCAAAATGTTAGCAGCATGCGCGCAGATTGACAGCAAACTCGATCAAAATCCCACACCAAAACCATAGCCATCTGTGTCCGCACTAAGCTTGTGTTTTGTAGACAGATTCTGCTGACATAATGTGACAGCAGATTGTCGCCAAAAACCGAGCAAAGTCTGCAGACATTATCTGTCGACAGGTTGGAGGCAGAAATGGGGCAGGATCTGCGTAATGCAATCTGGCAGCAGATAGGCAGCAAAAATCGAGCAGAATCTGTCGTTTCATTGGTTTCTATATATGGGCTTACACGCAGAAAATTTTTCTCGAAAATACAAGTATACACGAACGAAGTAAATACCATACTAATCTTGCACGGCTAGGATATAGTCATAATATGCAAAAGATTTCAAGAAAGTATAGGAAATTTAGAGAGCAATGAATAAAGAATTTTATCCCAAATATGGCTGATTGACAAAAAACTTATAGGCTGTAGCGGTCAGCTGTCCGCCACGAGCGAACTTGAGAACGCTGTAGAAACCCTGCCGAGCTGTCCTAGATATAGAGGTCGATGTTGAACTTTAATTGCGCGAAAGTATACCGGCGATGCGCCGCGTAGCGGGCGCGAGCCGAACCCTCTCGCCGCGCGAGTCCGCGTTGCCGCTCGCACCGCGCACCTTCCGTCATCCACGATCGTGTGCAATCAAGTGGCCTCCGCGTAAGCGAGTCGCGCCGAGCTCCGGGGAGTCCAGAGGAACGACGGGAAAACCGTATGCGTCGTGTATATCGTCGCTATTCGCGGATGTTTACAGCTGACATGTTAAATGGCAATGAACATGGAAGTGGCGGAGATGTCCGGGGTGGCGTCCGACGACGCTACCTCGCCGGGGGCCCAGGGCGGACCCGCGACCCTCGCGAGCGAATCGTCGCCGTCGCCGTCGCGTCGCCGCGCGTCGGCGACGACGCAACGGCCAAGAGGACCCGTCGACGCGCGACCGACGACGAGCGACGGCGCGACGGCCGAGGGAGCCGTCGACGCGCGAACGACGACGAGCGACGGCGCCGCGACGGGGGAGAGACGCGAGAAGGATTGCATTCTATGAAGAACATAGACAATTGCCAGATACGCAACGAATATTTCTGTACAGTTCACAGTAGATACCACCCTAGATTATATTTTTTCTTATACTGTTTTAAAAAACAACGCGCAATTCAAACTACAACGTCGAATTGTCGAATATACACATATTATAATAGTATGGGACTTTTTTACGTTTCTCATATTTCCTTGTTAGTATGGCAAATTTATTTACCTTTAGAGTTACAAGATGTATCTGGTCAAACTATTATTTTTCTGTTGTCATATATGAATTTCCGGTTGAATACGCGTATATCCTACCGGTGCGATGCAAATCTAGTAAATTTTACTATGTGTATTCTACATTATTCGAGAAAAATTTTCTGCGTGTATGATTGCGAACAGAGAGTTCCTATTTTATAATAAAAAAAATGGGCGCTGAAAAGTGCCGTTTTCTTTTCCTTCTTCAGGAAAAGATAGTATCCCTAGTGTGTAGAATTCTCCTGGTGTGTAGCTATAGAATCCTCCTCTGGTGCGTAGGATCCTTCTGGTGTGTAAAATCCTTGTGTTCAGTCGTGGTACTTGTGATAGTGACGTTCGAATCGTAGCGTCATCTTCTGCTCGCTGCTCGTCGCTCCATAGATCGCGGCGAATCCTTGCGCCGCCCACTATAGCACCGCACGAACCGCGTGGACTGCGTGTCCTGGGGCTCGATTCCTGAATTTATTCAAAAGAGAAAATGTATGCAAAAATTCTACTCCCACCCGAAAAGTTGCAAGTTGATTAACTCTCGTATGGCTTTTAGTCAATCAACTTCAACTTTTCTATAAGAGCAGAATTTTCGTGTACGTTCTCTTTCAAATAAATTCAGGAATCAAGCTCCTGTTCCAGCAGTGTCCTTCCTTGGCCCTTCGAAGAGGCGCCTCTCGCAGAGTCGCATGTATATATGACTGGCGAATTTTGAGCGCGTCGGTCTGTCAAAATGCTCGCGGTACGACAGATTTTGCTCGATTTTTACATGCCTATTTGCCACCAGATTACATTACACAGATCCTGCTCGGTTTTTGCTGCCACTCTGTTCTCAGGTCAAATGTGCGCAGGCTCTGCTCGATTTTTGTCGTCAATCTGCTGCCAAGTTATGTGTGCAGGCTCTGCGCGGTTTCTGCTGCCAATCTGCTCACATTGCCTGTCAGCAGGCTCTGTCGCATTTCTGGCTACAGTTTGACAACATCGTCTGATAAAGCAGTTTCTGCGTGAAATTTGTTGCTTTTCTGATACCAAAAATTTAATGCAGACTCTGCTCAGAATCTGCTGCTCAGGTTTGGCTATCTGGGCAGAGCCTTTTCCGTTTCTTTCGGCCTTTTCGGTGCACTCGTTAGCCTTATGACCCACTCGACGACATCGATGACATCTGAATTTGAAAGGCTTTTGGGAATCGTCTTCTTTATCACCTGATTTAGTGGCTGGTTTGTACGTGCCCTTTTTCTTGTTCAGTTTTCCCTTCCGAGCTAACATGGCTTGCTCGTCGATCTGACTGCGTTGGTTTCTAACCGTATTTTCATCGAGAATCTTGACTTTCAACAGTTCCGGCATAGGTAACGTATCTCTCGATTCGATGGCGCATCTGAAATTCTCGTAGCTATCTGGTAGACTATGTAGAAGCATAATTGATTGTAACTCAGTACTGACCTGTATAGTTAATTCCGATAGTTTATCGACCATATCGAAGAATTCATCGACGTGTCGTTGCACATCGCCGCCTTCAGCGAGCCGATGACTCATCAATCGTTTCCACAACGATACTTTCTTCGCGGGTCCCTTCGACTCGAAAATCTCTTCCAGCTTTAGCCAGATTTCCCGGGCTGTTTGGCAGTTTCTAATCTGCTTGAGTTCGGAATCACCTACCGCCAAATATAGATCAGCTTTCGCCTTTTCGTCTTCTTCCTTCCAAGCTCGCAATTCTTCAGCTGCCTGTGGTGCTGGTTTATCTCCGCTGGCGTACGGCCACGTTCTGTTTTTCGTCATTAGGGCCTGCATTCTCAATCTCCAGGTATCGTAATTTTCCCTGGATAGCAGGGGTATGCGCGTTATATTAACGGCTTGTCCGTCCATGGCGTCGCTCAATTCCGCGTTGCACTTCCGCGTGGTTTTCGTATCAGCCGCTCACAGCTAGGACTCACTTAAATGGCTTTACAGTCTGGGCCCATAACCCGTTGAGGCAGGATATCGAACGAAGGCCGATTACAGAACAGATATTTATTCGTGAATTATACAGCACAGCGTGATGTGTACGCGGAGACAAGAAGAAGGCGAATGGATAAAAATGGCGGGAGCGCCAGTAGTGAGAACCGCAGCGACGCTCCTGTATAGGGACATGCGCGAACAAGCGCTGCGATCGCATAGAGCGCGAGTATCAAATGAGGGCTCCTCTAACATAATGCATTATTGTTTTCTTTTCGCCGAGAAAAGCGGTGGTCTAAATGTTTCGAAATATTTGGATTATTCAATAGAATTTGCAGCTGGTATGTAAAATTTAAAGTTATAAAGAATGACGATATTGCAGCTTCATCAATATTTCTCTCACAGGCATGACATACTACGTTAGCCGAACGTAAGTTTGGTCGTTCACCGAGGTATCTTTGGCAACTTGGACAAAATAAGTGGACTTTAACAGTGTCTTCAGCTAATGGAAAATGTTTGAATAAACTGTACTTTGAACTTGGTAAGACATCCTTACTGTACAACTTATTTATCATATTTATGATGTCAAGTATCACAACCCAAGTCAAACAGTGTTTTCTACCTATAAGTGTGGCCATTATTAGCGCTTCTCCTTTTGTTGTTGCTGAACATGGGCACAATTTTTCACTCAGAAATCGATCATACTGATTGTCCAATATCTGCAGTCACATAAGAAAACAGTTGAGTTAATAGAAAGTAATATTTAAGTTTATATCTCAAATATTTCAGTTTATTCCCAGCAAACACTTATATAACTGTTACTTATAATGTCCCACTCAATAATATAAAAATGTCATATACGCGTGTGTTATATAACAGTTACTTTGCGTTTACTGGGTTTCGATTTTATCAATGTTATAACATACTTCCTCGTCGTTTCTGTCTTCTTCAGAAGAGGAATTTTCTTGAAATAACGCATCTTCGTTGAACAAATCTGCATCATCATCAAATGGTTCATTATTATGATGTTGCTCCTGAAACATAAAAATCTATTATATATAAGAAGTAGATCTCAAATATTCGAGTTTATTTCGATTTCATTAATCGATTATAACATACTTCCTCATCGTTTCCATCTTCTTCAGAACTGGGATTTTCTTGAAATGACGCATCTTCGTCGAACAAATTCGCATCATTATCAATGGTTCATTATGATGTTGCTCCTGAAACAAAGATCTATTACATGTAAGAAGTATATTTTACATTTTAACCCTTTCAGTCCCAGGCGGCAATATATTAACCACCTTTTGAGTCTCCTTTCCTTCATCATAACTTTTAGTATAACTGCAAAAACTTGCATTTTATTTATTTTTTATGTTGCTAAGGTTCAAACTTGATAACCAAGTAGCATATTTAGCAATATTGTTTATAATTTTTTTGTTATTAACAAATTTACACCAAAAAACGCACCATTTTTTCGATCTAATTCGATTGTAACGAAATTTGATAATTAATGTATATCTTAAATCATGGTTTCTTATGTTTTTGAGGTCGCTGATTACGAATCTGGAGTCAGATTTTCAAAATTCAAAATGGCGGATCCAATATGGCGGACGAATTTGTAAAAATCAATCGGATTCTCTTGAAACTTGTTATTCGGGGGTTTTCGGGGTCGCTGATTACGAATCTAAAATCCGATTTTCAAGATTCAAAATGGCGGATCCAATATGGCGGACAAATTTGTAAAAATCAACCGGATTTTCTTGAAACTTGTTACTCGTGGGTTTTCGGGGTCGCTGATTACGAATCTAAAATCAGATTTTTAAGATTCAAAATGACGGATTTAATATAACGGACAAATTTGTAAAAATTAACCGGATTCTCTTGAAACTTGTTATTCGGGGATTTTTGGGGTCGCTGATTACGAATCTGAAATCAGATTTTTAAGATTCAAAATGGCGGATCCAATATGGCTGACGAATTTGTAAAAATTAACCGGATTCTCTTGAAACTTGTTATTCGGGGGTTTTCGGGGTCGCTGATTACGAATCTGAAATCCGATTTTCAAGATTCAAAATGGCGAATCCAATATGGCGAACAAATTTGTAAAAATTAACCGGATTCTCTTGAAATTTGTTATTCGGGGGTTTTTGGGGTCGCTGATTACGAATCTAAAATCCGATTTTCAAGATTCAAAATGGCGGATCCAATATGGCGGACAAATTTGTAAAAATCAACCGGATTTTCTTGAAACTTGTTACTCGTGGGTTTTCGGGGTCGCTGATTACGAATCTAAAATCAGATTTTTAAGATTCAAAATGACGGATTTAATATAACGGACAAATTTGTAAAAATCAACCGGATTCTCTTGAAACTTGTTTCTTGAGGGTTTTTGGCGTCGCTGATTACAAATTTGTAGTCACTTTATAAAATTACAAAATAACGGAACCAATAGGAAGGAGTCTTTCAATATTCTTCAGATTACATCTTCAGATTCGCCAAAATTTGTGAAAATTTTTGTCATTTTGAATCTTGAAAATCTGATTTCAGATTCGTAATCAGCGACCCCAAAAACCCCCAAGAAATAAGTTTCAAGAGAATCCGGTTAATTTTTACAAATTTGTCCGCCATATTGGATCCGCCATTTTAAATCTTGAAAATCTAATTTCAGATTCGTAATCAGCGACTCCGAAAACCATATACTCAATACGTTTTGTAGATATTTGGCTATTCCTTTAATTATGGGACTGAAAGGGTTAATGTATATACGTCTGTATACATTTTTACTCACAGGAGATGAATGTAGATTTTGTTCACAGCCTTCCAATATCATTAACATTATCTTGAAATTGCAAGTCTGAAATTTGAACGTCAGCATCAATTCTCATTTCTTCAAACGATACATTTTGTTCCGACTGATTGGATATTTTTTGAAGTTCTAGCTGATGCATTCATTGTTGACAGAGAGTGACTGATTCTGTAATGTACATAATAAAACGTTATGTAGGGAATAAATATTTATCTATTATATATGTATATGTATTGTATATATATATATATATATATATATATATATATATATATATACTGGGCAACAAAATTATCGCAACAAAAATTTATGTCAAAAATTTGCCCAACTTCAAATAAGCATAACTCCGCGAAAAATTGTCATATCTGAAAGATTTTTTTTTCATTTTAAAGGGTGAAGTCTGTACTTTAAGAAACCATCGTTAAATTTTGAATTTAGCCTTCCCCCCTCTCCGCCGTTCTTCCAAAAGTAAGGACGTGTTACGTCTTTAAAAAATTGCATACTTTGACACATTCTACGGAGTAGAATGAATTTTTTTCGTAACTATTATGGCAACCATCGTAAAATATGGACTTTTCCCTGCAAATTGAAAAAAAAATTAAGTCCGTACGATTTTTTTTCGCCGAGTTATGGCTTATCAAAGATACCTATGCATTTTTGTGCATTCAATTACCGCCAACATTAGTATTACCCGATGAACACTATGGGGAGGTTATTGGTGCGATTTTTCCTATCGTGTATGTGTGTGTGTGTGTGTGTGTGTGTGTGTGTGTGTGTGTGTGTGTGTGTGTGTGTGTGTGTGTGTGTGTGTGTGTGTGTGTGTGTGTGTGTGTGTGTGTGTGTGTTAGCAGAGGTTTGCGCAAACTAATTTTTATTCAAACGAGACATTGTTACGATTTTGTCTTTTGTTTTCCGAATGAGCAATACAATACATTAATACAGTAACTGCAATACTGTGAAGTTTTGTAATACTGAAGTAAGTAACTTCACAGTACATTACTTCCGTAAGTAACTTCACAGTATTGCAGTCACTGTATTGTATTGCTCATTCGGAAAACAAAAGACAAAATCGTAACAATGTCTCGTTTGAATAAAAATTAGTTTGCGCAAATCTCTGCTAACACACACACACACACAAACACACACACACACACATACACGATAGGAAAAATCGCACCAATAACCTCCCCATAGTGTTCATCGGGTAATACTAATGTTGACGGTAATTGAATGCACGAAAATGCATAGGTAACTTTGATAAGCCATAACTCGGCGAAAAAAAATCGTACGGACTTAATTTTTTTTTCAATTTGCAGGGAAAAGTCCATATTTTACGGTGGTTGCCATAATAGTTACGAAAAAAATTCATTCTACTCCGTAGAATGTGTCAAAGTATGCAATTTTTTAAAGACGTAACACGTCCTTACTTTTGGAAGAACGGCGGGAGGGGGGAAGGCTAAATTCAAAATTTAACGATGGTTTCTTAAAGTACAGACTTCACCCTTTAAAATGAAAAAAAAATCTTTCAGATATGACAATTTTTCGCGGAGTTATGCTTATTTGAAGTTGGGCAAATTTTTGACATAAATTTTTGTTGCGATAATTTTGTTGCCCAGTGTATATATATATATATATTAGGGTGTGTCATTTTAGGGGCAACTTTTTTTTTATTTTACGAATAGCATATATACTTCCAGGAAGGTAAAATAAGATACCTGGTAAAGTTTGAGCCCTAATATTAATATTAATATTAACAGGTCGCTCATCGCGATTTTTTATTTTTCATTTAGTAAGATAGAAAAAATTTTATAACTATCTAACAAACAGTAATACAGCATTTTTATACATAGATTTTTTGTAGTAAATTTACCGCTCTACAAAAAAGATCTCTTATCATTTTTTCATAAATTCAACCGTTCAAAAGATATTCAAAGTTAAAGTTTGATAAATTTTATAAAACTGTTTTTGCTTCTTATGAATTTTGTATCATATCGACTATCAATAATTATGAAATAACCAATACATATTTTTGTAGAAAATTGAACGATCTACAAAAAAGGTCTCTTAGTGTTTTTTCATAAATATAACCAGTTTAGACGATATTAAGGTTTAAAACTTTGAACTTTAACCTTAATATCGTCTAAACGGTTATATTTATGAAGAAAACATAAGAGATCTTTTTTGTAGATCGTTCAATTTTCTACAAATATATGTATTGGTTATTTCATAATTATTAATAGTCGATATGATACAAAATTCATAAGAAGCAAAAACAATTTTATAAAATTTATCAAACTTTAACTTTTTGAATATCTTTTGAACGGTTAAATTTATGGAAAAATGATATGAGATCTTTTTTGTAGAGCGGTAAATTTACTACAAAAAATGTATGTATAAAAATGCTGTATTACTGTTTCTTAAATAGTTATAAAATTTTTTCCATCTTACTAAATAAAAAATAAAAAATCGCGATGAGCGACCTGTTAATATTAATATTAAGGGCTCATACCTTACCAGGAGGTTGAGATGTATCTTATTTTACCTTCCTGGAAGTATATATGCTATTCGTGAAATGAAAAAAAAAAGTCGCCCTAAAATGACACACCCTAATATATATATATATATATATATATATATATATATATATATATATATATATATATATATAAAAGCGTGCGTGTGTGTGTGTGTGTGTGTGTGGTGTGTGTGTGTGTGTGTGTGTGTGTTGTGTGTGTGTCAATTAAAGCATCAAAGAAAGAGTTCGGTGTATGGTTTTGAGGATATATA
>JASTWP010002031.1:0-53125 GCA_030770255.1 Temnothorax ravouxi | reverse complement strand
CCAGATTACCGCGTTGAATCAATACGGCGCGCGCTTCGTCAGTGCCACCGTTCGTCGGCCACACACATTCTCATGTATATCCCGATATTCTCTCTCTCGTTTCCACGCAAGCTTAGAAATAGCCTGCTAGACTCTAACGTCGAGCTTTAAAGCGGGCTCTTCATTTCCTCCGGCGCGGCGGCGGCGGTGGCACGCAAGCTGTGTGGTGTGTGCACACTTCGGAACTTTAACGGCTCAGAGGTCACCCTCGATAATAAACGTCCATCGAGTTCAGTGAAGTTCAGCGAAAGCCGGCGCTATTAAGAACTGCTCTGCGATGTGACTTAAAGAGAAAATCGATATGAAACAAAAAAAATGTATAAAAAAGTATTTTCCGCAAAATAGAAATTCGTTCGTTTCCAAGCGCTTTGATATCTCGCTGTATTTTCGAACGGTTATATATCGGGCGTCGTCAAGCGTGGGAATCGACGTGCCGTTATATCGAGAAATTAATCGCGGGACGAAAAACGCGGATCCTTCTCTGCTCGCGATGCTATCTTTTGGATCTCGTTCGACCGGCCAATTCGATTTGTGCCGGCGCGGTTTTTCCCTCACGCCGGTTATTCACCGATGCACTATTTCTGTGTCATCACCGGCCGGTGCGCGCAAAAAAAGCTCGCGAGGAAGCACGTGCGCGATGCGCCGCCGCGCCGCGCCGGTGCCGCTGCTAACAGATGCAGCACGTAGCGCATAGACGTCCCTCACGGCGCTCCATCGCGCATTACTGCACAGTGACATCATGCAAAAATTACGCTCCGTATTGCGAAAGGTATTACGTTTATAGCGCGACGATTGCGCAGCTGTTGTATTCGTAGAGAAATTGCACGTTGCGTTTGTTCGACGCTCAAATGCACGCAAATTCAGCACGTTAAATGCTCTTCGAAAGTCAACGTGCGAAAATTCTCTCGTGTCACTCTTCCTTCGAGAGTCCTTCATTGTTAGCGAATCATTATTGTTACGGATTCACACGTTACGAAGCAATACGCTTTATGATGTAAATCTAATGCGCAACATATATATAAATTAAAATATGATATAAGAATAAAAGACGCGTATAACAAAATGAATGCCATTCATGATGTTCGATATGAATGATATTATGTAACATATTGAGATCAGTATCGGCATACAAAAGACACGTTCGAGCACGTGGGCGAATTTGTTGACATCTGTGTATCGAGACATTTAACTGACGTTGGCCGGTTGGCGAAACAATTACTTGCCGGATCTCTCGCTCTCTCTCTCTCTGTCTCTCTCTCTCTCTCTCTCTCTCTCTCTCTCTTTGTCTGCAGTTAGTATTAGTGGCGGATTGCAAATGTTGGAAGATCAATATTTTGGTAGCGGTTCTCATGCCGCACGCCTGTCGCGTGTGCGCAAATTCGGCACGATTAGTCCGGTCGATTGTTTACTTGGCGGACTTGTTCCACTTGACAATTGTTCGTAGGCGACACACTCGGAATTACAATTTTCGAATAGTTTCCATATACCGTTGCTAAATCGAAGTTCAACAATTGATACATAATCGACACCTAAAAATGATTGGTATCGACGAAAATACCCTTTAGATATTTAAGAAAATATAGCTATCGCATGCCGATATATAACGACTCTATAAGAAATATATATTAGAAGGTATTCGTGGAATTGCACTCTCTAATTCTCCGCTGATTAAGTATGTGTAAAATCAAATCTTTGTAATGCAAATTTGTGCAACGACGTGCAAATATTTCTGCCGTATCAAATGCACGTAAGCTATTTTCCCGTTTTACTCAACAAGCGATGGATTTTCTTCGCATTTTATTTTTCTCGGACTTGGCACCGGTCGGTCCAGTTTTTCTTGTCGCTCCATTCTGCAAACTTCTCGCCGGCACTTCTATCTCTCTGCAACTACATTGTATAATTTCATTGCGTATCCTATAAACCCGTTCGCCGCTACGAGAAGTCTGACGCAGTGCACCGCCCACTATATACGACAACGCTATGACAATAATGCACATTCTCGAGTATGAGGCTAAACTTCGCCAGAAATACCCAGCGCGCGTATATATACTAGTCAGCACATTGAGAAATTTTGCAATTTTACTTTTTTATGAGATAAAGTATTCCGTTCTCTCCAAAATGCACGAGCTAGATTTATCCTCAGATCCTGGATTAAATTATTCTTTCGAGAGTAGAAAATTCGAATGTATAATACGAGATTGCTATCTCTCTAGTATTGTTATTTTCATTCTCAACATATCGCATCCATAAACAATAGACTATATAGTAGTACCAGATTATTATAACCATCTAAAATAATATATCCTTATTTCCGCGTAAGTATTACAGAACATTTTACGTTCAGAGCTTTTATATATAGCATCAGAAGAGAGTACGAAAAAATTAGGGGAAAATAGACTAAAAAAGATAGGATTGCCGATTGCATTGAAACGCTGCGAAGAACCGGTAAAATCTAGCTTCGAAGTCAAGCCCTCTTATAAAGAAAAATCACTTTATTTCCCTCCCAACTTTGTTCCCTCTCAATTTTCGCGTAAAGAATGAGATCGAGAATTTTTGCCGGTGCGGTCATTCACCAAACTAATCGCCGTCCCGGTACTCACGATTGCGACGCTCGCGATCGGCGGCGTCGAGAATACGTATCGTCATCGACGTCCTGGCACGCGCTGCCACCCCGATATGTCGTCGCTATACGTCGTCGTCGTCGTCGTCGTCGTCGTAGTCGTCGCGACGCGCGGGCAGCGGTTCGCCTCGGCCGCCGCGCCGCTTTAAATTTAGACGCCGGCTATTACGCGAGCAGGCTCGTGCCTCGACGCAATCTCGACGACGTCGCTTCCCCGGACGCCCGCCGTCCGCGTCGCGGCGACGGCGTAACGCCGTTTCCCGGAAGCGATTGCGAAACGCGGAGGCGAAACACGGAAATCACGAACCACCAGAATGCAGGAACGTTTCACATGTCAGGCGAGGCTGGGGTGTGCAATGCGACACGTGATCTGTCTCCACAGCGATCCGTTTTATGAAATTTTCAACATAAATTAGCTATTATTATATTATTTAATTAATTATTGTATTACTTAATTAATTGTTAAAATGTTATGTCCATACAATTAATTATAGAGCAAGTCCGTTGTTTGAAGAAACCACTTTAAATATCAAATTATGTGATATTTAAAGTGGACAATTACAAATTGCAAATTGTAATACCGCATTAATAAATAATGCTATGATAATTAAAATATACATATACGGAAAGAATGAAAGTGAAGAGAGTAAAACATTTAACAAAAGTAAAGAACAATTTGTAAAGAAGAAAAGTGGAGGAGAGTGAAAACTCGATTTAAGAACCACTTTATTTATTTAAAAGCGGATCTTGTAAATGGGGACTTACTGCAATTTTTTTATATGATTTTATCATCATGCAGCTGTTAGGGCAATTCATGCAATTTCTAATTAATATTGTAATTATTTAATAATTAGAATGCATTATACTTTGCAGAGTCACGTTTCGCAGCAGAAAGCAATATATACATACATATTTGCAACATATACGTACATGCGTACATCTAATGTATGCGTACACTTCATTAATTACGTAACGTTTGTCTCGATTTAATGCCTGTCAATCGTGACGAATACTCGAAATCGCCGGTCACGGTTTAACGCAGAAAACGCGTCAAGAGTAGCGCAAGAAATTTCTAAACCACCCCTCTCCGACTTCGCGTTCTGTCGAATCGACTTCTGCGCGATCGATACGACACGCTGCATATATCGTATCTCGCCGAGTCACAAAAACGGCAAGGTGTGTCGGATCGCGACGATTACCTACCTGCCAACAAAATCCACCCGAGGAAATACCCGGCCATCAATCAACAATTTTCTGATCACTGTCAATATCATTGAAACAAGGTATTACACGCCCCGTTAAACCGTTCGCGAGAGAAACCTGTCCGTTCCGTTATGTTTGTTCTAATTCTTTTCACTTTGTATCAATTATTTTAAAGTTATGTAAAATAAGGCAATTAAAAAGTTTGAAGAATCAATATCGGACTCATGAAAAAATTCATGAATAAAAGTAACGAGACGGTATAGTTGCAAATCGCGGTAAAATTAATTTTGCATTTATCTAAATGAATATCGAAGCAGATTTCAAGTGAAAAACAACATGTTTGTCGCGGCAAAATCAATATTTAAAAAATACATGAGTTCTCCTTACAAAAGGTAATAAGTTTCAATTTGCCCAACATTTAGTATTTCAATTAATTAATTAATATTGGAGATTATTAATATTAACGGCAACAACTTGATCATTTTTACTTTTTCGTCAGTTGTGTTATAAATACAACACAATAACCGCGCTATGATAAAACGCCCATGATTCGAGCAAAACCTTTCGCGGTCCTCTAAGGGTGAAAAAAGAAAACCGATGGAAAACAGCAAATTCGTTTCAAGCTGAAAGGATTTAAACCGCAAATAAAAAAAGAACAGCAAGGCTTCCTTACCGGAAGAAATCCCTTCGGGCGAGCCGTCGTCGGAACTCTGCGACGTCGCGTTCACCTTGCTACGGTCGATCGAAGCATCTCTCGTCGCGATCGAACGAGAAACGGGTACCGGTACTGTGATACGGCGGGCAAGGATACCGGAAACGCGGAAGCCGCGTGCGAAGACAGGTGACGGCGAGAGCAAACTGACGGAGGCCACGTGGTGGAGGAAGGTTCGACCGTCACTGAAACTGAAGCCGCGTCGTCCGCCGCCGCCGCCGTCGCCGCCGCCGCCACAACCACCACCACCACCTTCTCCAACGCGGCGGTAACGACGTCGACGGCGACGTCGACGACGGCGATGCATGACGCCCGAAATAGCGTCGTCCTTGGCGGCGAGCATGACGTCGTCATCCCGCCGCGCCGCACGGTCGATGACGGACGGGGGCGGCGTTGTGACGTCAGTGTTAATGCTATCGCCGCCACCGCCGCCGCCGCCGTCGGTGCCGCCGTTGCCGTCGCCGCTACCGACGCCACCGACTCGACGCCAAGCTTGCGCAGCGAGTATTCACGGCACGGACACGAAACGCAAGTTTTCCGACGGAGAGACGATCGATGGAGATCCGCGCGAGGAATCGAATTTGCCCGCCATATCTCAATACTATCCGTGTTTCGCGATAGATTAACGGGCAAAGATCGATGACATTATACGCGTATATTTTACAAAAAAGTTATAGTAATGACCCATTTTTTTTTGTTTTTACTGTATGAGTTCTTTCTCTAATAATGGCCTTGAGAAGACTGTTTATCTCGATAGATTAACGAATAAAAATCGATAACACTATACGTGCATATATGTATTTTACAGAAAAGTTGTAGCGATAATTTTACAGAAAAGTTATGACAAATTTTCATTAGCTTTACTGTGTGAGTTCTCTCTGGCCTGCTTGAGAAAAAAAATTTCCAACTTTTTTATTTTGATTATTTTTATTTTAATTGCTCGATCAATATGAAATGAATTCTTACTGGATACAAATAGTATCAAGATATATATGTATAAGAAATAAGAAAAAAATAAGGTAAAACAAATTTTAAATAAACTAAGATTCGGAAACACGTTAAAAAGTTAATTACAGCTAAATTATATTCCTCGTCAGTAAATTTGTCTTCAATATAATGTCAATCCTGAGTTCAAGATATCTGGATATTCAGAAATAAAAAATCGTGAAGAAGTTGATGGAGTTCAATCAAATTCTCATTAAGGAAATACTCCATTTCAATATAAAAGTTTATAAATGAAAGCAGTAACGTTGGATAGTCTGTGTATACAGAAATAAAATATCTGCGATATTTTTGTGCCCTTGATTAATCGCTATTTCATCGTATATTTTGGAAAGAAACGCACGATCGCGAGCAGAAAATTACTTCTTCTTGCGATTTATTTTTGATGTAAAAAATCATATTTTGAGTGTGCCGTCAATTTTCAAGAAAATAGTGTCCTATATCAGTTTCAAGTTTAACATATACTATTATGTTATGTCATGAACGATCTATTAATGGATCGAAATATCACACGTATACAACAGATATGATAACGAAAATATCAACGGCCGTTGACAGCCGTGATCCCGATATACGAGCGTTGCAAAATTCGCTTATTAAAGGATTGCACGTTAGTCGTGTTAATACACGTGTGACATCATTTTCAACAGTCGCCTGCCGAAAAAAGACTTGGGGATAATTCGGACTTTTCGCAGCGGTAAAATGCGTAAAGCCACGCGTTGTATGACGCACGTGCTTCACCTGAAATAGACCTCGCCATTGCGTTGTGCCTGAGTTTCAAGTAAAACGACATGATTTTCCGCGCAAATGGATCAGTTTCACGCCGCAAAATCACTCTTACAACTTGCCTTGTGTTTGCATAAAAATCAGAGCGATTAAAATTAACACATAACATCTAAAGAGTTATACCTAATAAAATTTTAACTATTGCAGAGATCAGTATAATTATTAGGAACTTATTTACACAAAAGTGCGTTTGTTAGATATTTCAAAATCATTCAAAGATGACAGATGTTAATTACGCACCGCCGTTGCAAAAGTTATTGTACGATTCTAACAATAAGCGAATGATGAATTAAAATACGTGAGAAACAAAGAGCGAGGAGGGCCACAAGCCACATAAAATATATTATATTATTACGTTAAGAGAGAATTTTTGTATTACGTGTATAGATTACGTCGATTATATCGCGCGACGTTAACATGACGACGACAGGCCCGGTAATTGACTGCTTTGTGCTCCCCGGCGATTTCTTCGCGATAGTCACGATACCAGAATCTCACCCCTTCGTGCAATACGTACATCATCCCTGACAAAAGCCTCATCACGACGTCGCGGTAACAATGTGCGTTGAATATTTGACGAAGTCTCGTGGTGTAACATTTATGCAATATAGATCAACTCCGGCTCGCCCGCGTTGCCGATTTTTGCACGGTTTTTTTTCCCTTGTCCACCCCAAGAAAGCTCGCTTCTTGGTCGCGTGTCCCCTCCGTCGAAGAAAGGGTTCGGATAGATAGCGAGTGAATTTAACGTGAACGTCGTGATTGGATATCTCCTGGCCGCTTACGTTTCGAACAATTTCTTCCATACACATCACGTATATTATTTATCCTAATTTCTGCACTTGCGAAATGTGTATGTGTTCGCTGGTTCGTGTTTAATCGAGCAGTATCATAAATATTTCGCCCTCGCCAAAATCGAAGTGTTGGACGATTGATATTTGATCATGAAACTTAATATTTGTTCATCGTTATATAATATCGCTATAGAAAGAATTCATAATTGTATTGATTTACACTTTATGAACTAATGAAATAGGAATATTTACCGGCGGGCGTAATATGATATGATTACATATTAATGAACTGAATTAAATCACAATTTGGTATGTTGTGGATATTAGACCTTAAAGTCAATTAGCCATTAAAACTATATCATTATGTATAGGTATTGCAGATTTGCATGTATTTGAAATGGAAATCATTTATCTTATAGATATATTCGATTGAATTAAATCGGAATTAAAATGTTAAATGTTTTAATATTTCATATATATAAAATATGATATCTATACTTACACAATTATAATTAATTAAAACGTTATAAACTTTTGAATCTCCTGCGCACAATACACACACACACACACACGACAATCGTGTAATATTAAAATTCCTACCGAAAGTTCAACGTTTTAAAAAGATCGTGTAGAACGCGTAATTAATCGCTGTAACGCAAATAAAAGGTGAAATATTTTATCATTCAACAAACGATAACTCCATTTTACACGATATTCACCTCAAAATCCTGTAAAATAGAAATTCCGTGCGCGACTTCTATTGCCGATTTTTCTTCCTAAAACAAAAAAAAAAGGTTGGCAGTCTGCCGTGCGTGGCGCGTTATTATCTCATCTCTCAGTTACACAAAGGTACATTTTATCGCGGGAAAGCGCGCGGCATGAATTCCGGGGCGAGCGTGATTTATACAATATGCCGGCTATCATCGGCTAACGGCCGATAAACAAATCGATCGGCGAACAAATCGAACGAATCGCGGAGCGCCTTATCAGTGCCGATGTCGCGTCGCTGCGCGTATATAACAGACGTATATATGATTCACGGCGAGCGAGCGGAGCGGTATGGCGGGATGCTCGCAACAGCGTCAGAGTGGTGGAGTAACGCAGTAACGGCGCGTTCTTATATTACGCGAAGCGATAATACGAGGCACGAGGTTTATTCCTCGCGCGTGGCTCGACGCTATAACACACGTCGAAAACGTGAAAAGTCTAAGCGGCACGTGATGCGTCAGCCGTCTTCGTTTCCGTTTTCGTCTCTTTTGTAGCCCGGCCAAGTAGCCGCGGATCGCCCGACTCGCATGTATATTTAGTTTGCCCAAGAAAACAATGCAATTGGCCTCTAGGAAGCGCTTGCTTCGGTTCCACCAAGATATTTTTTTAACCCTTCATACGTTTGACTGCCAGGAAGAAGGAGAGAAAAACAGGGAAAGAGAGAGAGGAGAAGAGAGAGAACGAGAGAAGCGTTATTACTTATTAAGCGTTTTAGGATACATCTCTGTAAACGTGAAAAAGAGAGAGAGAGAGAGAGAGAGAGAGAGAAAGAGAGCAAGAGAAGGAGAGAAAGACAGTTTGAATGTACACGTATACACTAAAGAATAACTCTTCATCGTCCTTATATATGTTTTTACCAACGAAGCTGCCAATTAATTGTTATGTATGATCATACTCTTCTAAACACTAAAAAAATAACTAACAATCTCTCGGTATATAAAATTCTTCTATAACTAATTTTGTACAAATTGTAAATAATTTCTCTAAAAGACAAATTGCATGAATTAATAAATTTATTTTTATAATATTTAGTCTTGTCTAAAAACATTATAAACTACACTTGTATCATTTTGTTTGGTCATTTCGTTGCTTCGGAAATATCGAAAAATGATAAAAATGGAAAGATCGATTGATAGCGGAAAATAGAGTGAAAAAACGACGTACAGTAAGTCTATAGCCGAATAAATACACAGCTATATATGATGGACTTTCGAGACATTGCGTACACGCATAGTGAGCATTACACGAACTCGCTTGGAAAATTGTTCGTCGTGCGATTCACGCGTAACGGAATGTTATTCGCTCGGCGCGAAAATAGAGATTGCGAGCGTGGAAAAGAAATAGGACGATGTGCGCGCGCGCGCGCGCGCGCTCACCGATTGTTAGCGGCATGGTGGATAATATAATGTATAAGAATTTTTATACACAGAGAATATTTTCCGATATCACTTTAAGCTACCCCCTTGTGCTGCTCAGTGACTGCGTGAACGAGCTCTACGTTATAACGGGTGCGCGGCGTTATACCGGGGCCGCAAGAAAGCACGCGCGCGCGACGTCGTTATCTTGGTTACGGCACACGCGTACATAATAAACACGTGTAATATACGTGCATACAACGCTACGGCTGTTTATGGAGCTCCGGCCTTGACGAGTCAAGGGACGCGGGATTTGTCGCTTACAAACCCACCCTCCCTTTCCCTCCCGCCTCCCCTGCACCCACCTGCCGCCCAACATCGGCGCTCCAACAACCCGAGAGAACAACTCAGTCCCGGACACGCGCGCGCAACGCTCTCTTTGATCGTGCTGGATGGAGATCTCCGCCGGATAAATCTCACTACCGAGAGAAGTCGATTATAAGGCTGCATTCGGGGGAGCGCGCTATTAGCGCTATTTGCTTATTCTATCCTTGTTTTACACCTAATGATAACGATAAAGATAGAATGGTGCAATAGCGCTAATAGCGAGCTCCCCGAAAGCAGCTTAAGTCTAAACGGATACGAGAAAATTGGACTTGCACGAAAATAATGAGGGAAGTAAAGTGATGCACTTTTCATAATCACCGGCGTGGGCGAAAGAAGAATCATATGGAGTATAATGTAATATTCTTACGGAAATGACCCACTTTAAATGATGAACAAAATAAAGATCTCTTTGAAAACGTATATCGTGTTTTTTATGAAATCTCCTGTGGGATAAAATCGTAATTCTTCTCGGGAGAGATAAAGAAACGAACACTATAATTGATATAGTATTATTGAACGTATTGTTATAGTATCATTGAATATTGCAAAGTATGTAATTTTATCTTGAAAATATAATCTCAATATCACCACATGAGAGATTTTATAAAAATAGTTTTATAAAAAAAACAATATGTGTACAGTATTCTCATTCTAACTGACTTGTAAATGTATTCCAGTGAACTGATTATTTTCAGTGATTCTATAATGTATTTTACATTTGCATACGAGACTTCCATACCAACAAATTTGTATCTTTTTCAAGAAATCGTGGATATTTGCAAGATTATAACTAAACCGCGCTACGTAATTCACTTTGCCCTCAAAAATAATTTATTTGTCGATAAAAATTGGAATAGTCGTTGAAAGTAAATTGTGTAAATTTATCTTCCAAAAAAAAAAGTACCGAAATCATTATACGTTTCTGAAGGGGCTATTTTCTGTACTTTAGGAAGAAGACATAATAGATAGTGTGTTACCCGCGATATATTAGAAAATTTAGCACGAGGGACGAGGGACTAATAAATAAATCATATAATATCTAAATATGACAAATCTATACTATACAACCAATTAAACGAGATAATGAATGTAAGAAGAAACATAAAAAGAATCTATTTACTGTAATACATAAATTTTGCAAAGTTAAAATTAGCACGACATATACGTACATCACCGCGGTAAGTAGTTACGGCCGATCATTGTCAGACATCGCGATAAAAACCTTCGCTGACGTCTGAGTCTGAAGGCATTTAAGGCTCCTGGATGGTCAGCCGAGAACTCTGCGTTGACGGTGGCGACGTATCGTCGCGGCAGAAATCAGAACTCTCTCCTCTCACTCTCTCCAATGGAGAATTCTGTCTTGTGACATGTTGACAACCTATTTTGTTGTGCGTGCTATTTCTTTATTATTCGCTCTGTGCTTGTGCTCTAACGTTTAACGTATTCGTGAAAGTCGTAAAATTGGCCGAAAAGTACGATTTGCATGCGGAAGGAACGTTTTCACCTCCTTTCGATAGTCGTTAAACGGCTGTTTTTCCCATATGTTTAGGCTTCGTTTTATGGCTGTTTGTTTATTGTCGAGGGAAAAAGGTAGTTTTCGGCCAATTTCGGAAGTGTTCTGAAACGATCTATAGTGATGTTTTATTGAAATGTCTTTTTATCTGAAAATGGCATGCACAACAAAATTGGGTGTTTTCCTCGCCTGGATAGTAAGAATCCAATATGGCCGCGGTGACCATCCAGGAGCCTTAAGATAGCTGTCTCGTCAGGGCATGTATTAGATAAAGTGTTCGATTTCGGATTTTATATCAAATTATATGATCAGCTTTGCAGTCGATTTTTTTTGTGGCTCCTTACCGACTATTTACTCTAGAAAATCGATCTCGAAAATCACAAATTTTGCATTACTTCATATACAGACGGCCAGAAAAAGAAGGCTCTATCACGGTTTCAATCACATATTTTCGCATTTTTCGATTAGATGAAGTGAGAAAAAACATTGCTTTTTGTACATTAGATTTCGAAGAATCCGATGCAACCATAAAATATATAGTTTACCGGAGATTTCGCTGCTAATTTTTTAGTTTATTTTAGTGAAAATGCGGTAATCGAGCAGACATTTTTTGGTCGGGGTGAGGTTGGGAAGACTTGGAAACGCCGCTGGCTAATTACTGTAGTTGCAGGTTATGGGGCTCGTCTTTCTTAGCCGAATTGGATAGTGATTGATACCCCTGTCATGCGTTTTGAAACTCTTTCTCAGTAATTGTCAAAATTCAATTGACAAGGAGATGTAACCTCACTTGTAATTTTTCTCGACGACTCGCATGATCAGCTGATCAAAACGGAGTCAAATGAGAAAAATCACAGAATTTAGAAAAAGTAACATACTTTGTCACGTATGAAATTTTACACCATAATTCATAGAATTATTTTTCCCTTAGCAAAAATTGCCTGAAATATATTTCTGAACGTGAAAACCTACAAACAGTCACATGACTAGCACTTAGCGAGACAGCTACCTTAACTACTTGCTAGACGCGATTATCTGATTACTTGTTAGCTCGCAACCGTGCGAAAGAATAAATGTGTTACGATGCAACAAAAAACATGTGGAATCGTTAAAATTTTAATTTCACGATTTATTTTATATCGCGCCCCACATATCGAATATCTCATTACGATAGTCTGCATGTAAAAAAAAGAGAGATTAATTAATTTTGCAACTATATATCCTTCCATCATATTATAAATCACAGATATAATTCGTGTCTCGATAAAATTTTCTGCATTTTGCATCTGGTATCCACAATTGAACGAGCAAAGCTAATTTTCGCGAGAATATTTTACGAATAATCACGAATTCACAATTCGATATCAGTCTGGAACCTACATTAACGAAGATTTACGAGATTCGAAGCGATCGACTTCGGTTCGCGCTCTTTCGTCCCTATAATTTTTTTTCTTTTTTACAACCTCTTACGCTACCGATTCATCGATCGCCGACAACAGCAACAGCACCCGTTTAGCTTCGCTCCGCGCGGCGCGGCGCGGCGCGGCGCAGAGGAAGTCATAGGCGCCGATTTACCATTGCCACGGCCGTTACTCTCCCCGCGAGAATTACGTTACGATCGGCGCGCGCGGCGGCGCGCGGCTGTCGGCAATTCGAGCGCGGCAATAAACCGATGACCGACCGGCTGGTTTGACCGTCTCGCCTCGCCTCGCCTCACCACGCCGCACCTGCAACCGCTCTCGGCGCAAGTGGTTATATTTGTAATCCTCGGTATACTCTCTTCTTTCCCTGCGGTCTCTTCGTGCAGGCCAAGTATGTACGCGGAAAAGAAACGGCCTGCACTCTCGGCCGACTGCCAGACTATATTTACTGCAACGTGCCGATTACACCTGTGAAAAATCCTGTGGGAAGCGGAGAGAGCGCGTCCCACGACATCAATTGATCACCGAGGGGATGGTAATCGCTCGTGAAAGCCCACCCGAACATCGAATGTCTTTTGACCAAAGTATAAAGTTTTCTAAATGCTAAATAAATTAAGAAAACCCGGCCCAGTTTTCTTGCTTGTAAGAGTGTTAGTTTTATCGATTTATTTATATACTTATCGACTAAGAGATAATAATAATAATAATAAATGTAGCTGTGATGGAAGCGAGAAAATAACGGAGTTTTCTGGATAATTTTTTAATTGATATGTTTGGTTTAGAAATGTGAAGCATAGAGACGATAGTGATAATGGCGATGAGATCTACGACAATACGAATATAAATAATAATAATATAAAATTTAAATCTTTCTTAAAAACCTTCATCTCGATAATTATTCGTCAACAATGTGCTTTTATAGCATTCTTAGTTTAAGAGATTTCAAAAGATGATTACACCATTAAAACACAATTTAAAAAATTAGAAGCTTGAAACTAACCATTCATCTAGAAAATTTGAAAAAGTGACAATTTTTAATGCGAACAATGTCGCAGTAACGTTCCTACGTTATTCATAACGATATCGAGTGATATCAATGCAAATGCAAATGTTGAAAAACGGATCTGCTTTCTGTCATAATTTAACGCCACCGATCGATGTAACCGAGTGAATTGTGCTTTAATTGGCAGACAGAGAATAATCGCGGCAAAGTGGACCACCGCGATTGTCTAGGCGAAATAATAACAACGATATTCTCGTCCGCCGTCTACGTCATGGCCGTGACGTAAGCAGATATCGGGCACAAACGGTGACGAGCGTTTGGAAATATATCAGACGAGCGCGCGAGGCGGCGATAACCCAAATCGCTCCGTAATAACGTTCAATTATTTAGCTGCCGCAGCCACCGCAAATGGCACGAAGAAGAAACGAGTTACAATTATCGGTGATCAAATATTACACAGGCGAAGACATTCGCCGCTTTTTTCAAATCGATTAATATATCCCTGACGCGAAGACCGACGCTTGAATATCTTGCTTTAATATCGAAAGCCAAATAGGTGAACGAGTTTTATGCTGATATGTCTCATTGTCCCGAAACACAATTATTAAAATAAAACCGAAGCGATTGGTGTCTATTAGAAGCAACTGTAAAAAGTTAATGTGAATGTACAAAAATCTTCCCTTCGCGTTATCAAGCTAAAACCGCGTGCAACAAATTACATTACGTGTTATATCAATTTCGATAAATTTTCGCTTTTACAACTGAAACTAAAGCACGAGATATTATGTGACCTAGATATCGAGCAGCACACGTTGAATATAAATAAATGTTTTAACAATTTAGTAATATGTTCGATAAAAAGTTTTAATATCGTATTGTATATGCACGGTCTTAATTATACGCGGACTAAAATGCAAAAAATTAATTGGACGATTTTTAGATTGTAATTTGATTTTTTGATGTGTAAATAAATTTGGCATATTAAGCATTGACATCACATTATTATGTTCCAAATTTTACAGCTTGATAATAAAAGTCCGATATTGGCAATTGGATCCCTCAACAATTTAATTATTCCCGAGCAGTGTTTATAATTTTATGAAAACATCGATTTTTATAAAAAATAAGTAATAAAATGGTATTAAATTTAACTTTTTTACATCGACATTAAGATATCAAATTTTCTTCACTACCTAATATGATCTTTTCTCATTTATGACGTTTGCAATTTGATAACATCTTATAATCTCATAGTGTTTACATTTTACTGAACGATCTATTTCGAAAAATTCCATTCATAACTTCTCATTTGTTATTCGATTATCAATTATTATCAATCGATTATCAATCAAATTAGGTTGCAGAATGTGGAATCTCAATATTCAGACAGGATCTGTAGTATATTTCGAAAAAATTCCATTCATAACTTCTCATTCGTTATTCGATTATCAATTATTATCAATCGATTATCAATCAAATTAGGTTGCAGAATGTGGAATCTCAATATTCAGACAGGATCTATAGTGCATAAAAACGTCGACGAAAGGAAGCTGTGAAACCGTCTACACACATATGTTATCAATAAAAAAAACCACAATCTTATCGATGGTCGAAAATTTCGATCGAACGAACAAAACGCTCGAGTACTACTATCTAGCATCTTCAGCGCGGAACCATCACCGCCATCACCACCACCACCACCACCATCATCATCATCATCATCATCATCATCATCATCATCATCATCATCATCATCATCATCATCATCATCATCATCATCATCGTACATCACCATCACCATAACCATCACCAGCAGCGAGCAGCTTGCGGGAGTAATCCGCGGTCTTGCGCCCCGCGTATCTGACTTACACTTGTTCCAATGATCGTGACGTTGCGCCGCGTGATGCTCGAGGTTCCGATGATGGTCGTGGTTGTTGTTGGTGTCCGCGGCGATGGTGAGCTGGTGGTACGGCGTGGCAGTGGACAGATGGATCGGCGCCGTCGCCGATCGCTCCTGCTGCTCGACGCCCAGATGCCGGACCGCGGCGACGGCGGCGACGTCGCTGGTACCGCGATGCTGCTGATGTTGATGATGGTGATGCGCCGCGACGCCGACGGCGGCGGCGGTCGCTTCCGTGCTGCCGGTGCTGTCCTCGACGGTGGTGCGCATCGCGCGATCGGATCAGCGGCGCTACGGCGCGACGCTACGGCGACCTCGCGCTTCCTTCAATCGCGACGGTTGCCGATCATCCGGCGACCGCCGATCGCGCGTGGCATCCCGCGCGATTCACAATTCCGCAATTCACGATGTTAGAGGCCGGAAGACGCGTGCGCGCGTTGAACAATAAAAACAGTCCGAGACAGTCGTCCGATATAGCTGCCGATTTATAGAACCGCGAAGATTGCGTATTGGAACGCGAGTCGTTCGGCAAGTTCGATCGGCGCGGGCATCGGAGATCTAGATCCTGACGGATGATCACCGAATATCGGCAGTTCGAGAGGTCCCTTTAATTCATATAAGATCGTACAAAATGAGATCAGTGTGTGTGTGTGTGTGTGTGTGTTGCACAGTCTACGCCGATCGCGAGTTGTCAAAAAACGCGCGTCGCGCTCAAAGAGATGCGAAAAACTGGTCATTCAGCATCGATACATCCCTTTAACAATGAGGCATGCGCGCTGCGCCGGTCGTCGGATGGATGGCAGGGGGAAGGGAAAAGAAAATCAAGTAGAAACGGCAATGAGGAGGTCAGACTCTCCCGCAAGTCTGGGAGAGCGCACGGTCGAAAGATCAGTCGCGCGAACTATCGCCCAGTCGAGACCGAGAATGCCATGCTCTCTCGATTTGCTCGATTATCGATCAGTGGAGGAACAATACATGAAGAGTGCCGAGTTAAGGAGAAAAAGATCAAGAGGAAAGGGGAAAGAAGGAAAGAGGAAGGAAAGCGAAAGAATTGTGGAGCAGAGAGAAGATGAGGAACTCCCTGCCGGTGGAGAATGCGCCCCGCTCCGTGATTCCCACGCACGCAAAACACACACACACACGTACACAAAAAAAGAAACAGAAACGGAGCGGCAGCAACTCCTCCCGCGCGACAACGAATGACAAACGTGATAAGACAGCCACACGTGATGTGATGTGCGATGGGTATCACCGACCTGCGTGCGTCGTCGTAGGGCAAGGCGAGTCCTTCCTGATGATGTTATCGGAGGTCAGCGCCCCACCGAGGAGCCCGAATACTTCTGCTCTGGGCACTCGCATGCAGAATCCTGAATTGTCAGCGTCGCCGCTTTATCGTTGCCGCCACTTGCTGGTGGACGGCATCGTTCTTTCTTTAGACGCGCACCTGCTTGTACTTGGTCCTGCTCGATCGCGACGTGGGTCGGCGATCGTTGGAGGGGGGGGGGATCCGTCACTCCGGAGCACCGAACGCGACGATCAACACGCGGAGATACAAAACCACCCTCGTGAAAGAGAAAAACGCTCGATTCCGCACGGTTTCTGAATGCGCGAAACGAAACGACGGTTTGCTGAATGCTCGAACCGACGTTAAGACGCGATGAGAGACTGAACGAAAGGGAGTGAGAGCGAACGAGAGACGACAGGTGAAAGATCCTGAGAGAGTTGAACCTTCGGCTATACTCTTGAGAGAGCGGTACACTCGCACGGGTGGCCGGCCGCCGCGTAACTGAGTCTGGATCGTGCGCGTTCCTCCGCTATATTAAAACCGTACCGTGTGTATAGCGGCGGCGACGGCGGCGGTGGCGTAGGACGGCGCGGCCGGCGCGGGGCGAAGCGGAGCGGCGAACGGTAGACGACGGCCACGGCGGGAGGCGAACGGCGCTAACGATGACGTCACCGCGGACGTCATAACCCAGAACGCACACACGGCGGCACACCGGGCGGATCGATGGACCCGGCCTGAGTATGAGCGCACCTATTGGCTCACGCGGCCGATGATGCTGTTACGGTGACGTCAACACGCCACCCACCCCGGTCGCCCGGCGGTCCTCCTTCGCCCCCCTCACTCCGCCGCTTCCGCTTCCATACCCTCCGGCACCCGTTTCAACCCCACGCAAACCTCGAGGCGGTGCGCGGTGGGGCGATGGCGGCACGCGGACCCGACGACGTCGCCGCGTCGCTCAAGATAAAGAGGGAAGGAAGACAAAAGCGAAGGAATAACGGAGAAAGAGGGAAAACGGGCTTTAAATTCGCTCCCCTTCGTTCAACATTCTCGTTTCTGCTACTCTCTCGTTTACTTCTCGTTTCCTTTCAATCATACCTAATTACGTCACGATTATGACGTTGTTCTTTTTATACCATATATAATACGGAATTTTACATGTGTATAGTTAAAAGTGGATTTTTATGATTGTAGGATGATGTTTCATGAGACTACAATGTTATTTATTGTACATAAGACGTTTTCTATATAATTATGTAAATTTTTATTTCATTATTTCGTTATTCACTTCACATAGTATATTTTACAAAGAGATCGTAGTGAAATAAGATGTTTTAAACGAAAGTCTTCTAAAATATTTTTAACTGAAACCTTGTATTTGAATTTAGCAATTCGTTAAAAGTTTATTTAACTGCCATTCGCCATAAGAAATTCCACGGATATTTGCCAATAAAATTTATAACTGAATATTAAATTCGCAATTAAGCGGCAAATAAATACCTTCGAAAGCCGTAAAATATACAATCGTAAATAATCATTCAATTCGTCAATGATGGCGACTTTGTAATGCATTAACCGCATATGCGCTATCGTACTTTTTGCACATTGTCATAAATATACCGGGGCCGATCTGACGGCGAGTTTACGTCGGTTATAGCCGGTTTTGTAATATCGATGAGAAGAGACTGCGGGAGTCGATACTCGTTGCTCGTGCGTGCAATATGATGCACCGGAATGCATCGGGGGCGCAGTGTTGCTCTGAGACGTGCTGTCGTTATTAACCTATGACCCAGCGACGCGCAATCGAGCCAACCCCCATAATGTAATCAGCCGATAATTATCGCGTAAGATTATGACGGTATATTCTTCGCTGTTTTGCCCGCGATGATCTAAGAAATCAGAATCAGTTTGCGCTTTTGTCATAAGCCGGGAAAAACTCTAAGAATAATCAATTTTCCTCACACGTGTTGCGCGATTTGTTTATTTTCGTGACGTAACACGTAACTTTAACAATAAGGATCGTAGACTTTATATTCATCTTTTTTTTATAAGACTTTTAATTCTTAATAAAGACTTGGAATGTGTGTCCAAGTAGAGATTTGAAAAGTCTCGCGAGAGGAAAATTAAATTACAGAACGAGCGAATTTACTTAAATCTTGATTTTTTTATATATAATTTTCTCCCCCAACCCCCCGAAATTTCAGAAACTATACTTTGCTCAATACTAATAAAATATTAAACAATATATTCCTACAAACTACCGCAGCAAAAATTGTGTCCTAAGTTTGAGTTGAATCACTAATAGCTAATAGCCGTCCCGTTTTCATAAATTCGCCGTCAATACCGATGCAGCGAAGTCAATTAAAAGTTTCCAAAGCATCGCGGAATGAGGCTATCGCAATGGGGACGTTTCTCGTATTGCGGTGTCTGGTCTCATCCCAGCGCTCGTTCGAAACAAGCTTTCTCGAATCCTGTCGCGCAGACTCGGCCACTCGGAACAAGCGGTTTAATACGTCATCAATTCATCCGTGACGTCATACGTGAGGGTGAAACAACGACGTCACCGTTTTCCCCCTCCTCCCTCCCGCGCGTCCCTCTATGATGGTACCTACGCCACTCTTATCGGACGATTCTGCGCGTAGGTCAGTTACAGGGGGGACGCGGCGAGGTATGTTGTCAAGTGGGGAGAAAGAGACAGGGTGAGTCGGGGTGCGAGGGAGAGCGACGGAGATGGGATGCGACGTAGGTAACTCTCTTCCGTCGTCGACTTCAACCACCGCCGCCGCGTGGCCTCCATTCATGCGTCACCCGATGCATCCCGCGCGCGCGCGCGCCCACCTAGCCCCTTCGCGCGCTCTTTTGCGTGTTTCCACGTTATATCTCTCTCTCTCTCTCTCTCTCTCTCTCTCTCTCTCTCTCTCTCTCTCTCTCTCTCTCTCTCTCTCTCTCTCTCTCTCTCTCTCTCTCTCTCTCTCTCTCTCTCTCTCTCTCTCTCTCTCTCTCTCTCTCGATCTTCCGGCCGGCACGCGCTGCACGCGTGACAAAGCGGAGGCGTCAGCACACGAGTCGACGTCGTCCCGGTTTAATCAACCGTAAAGACGGGTACTTCGACACGTGACGAAACGCTGATAGCTCGTGGCTGACTCTGCACCATCACCCCGATGCGTGCCGTCACCTGTGTGAAGCGTCCGCTGGTCTGGAAGAGCGCCGATTGAAGGGTAAGGTCGACTTCGATCCGGTCACAACGGGGTGAAATCGGCGCGACACGCTGCTCTCGGAGCGCGAAGAACGCTCTCGCCTCCGTAAGGCGCGCGCAAACTCGTTGAGTCGAAGTAACGAGCGGTGATCATGAGAAGCCGTTCATCTTCACACGAGCACGTCTCATTGTATCAACGTTTTTTTTTCGCCTCTAATGTACAGTATATAAATTGACATATAAGCAATTTTTCAGTTTTGTATATATGTATATACATATAAAGGTTCAATTATGCTCCTCGATTTAATTATATTCTAATAAGGATTGAAACTCCCAATGATGTGTTGCAAAAATTTTTCATGTAGAAATTTGTTGGCGCGCGCGCGCGCTTACACACACATAGACGCGTAGATAAATTTATTATTCTTCAAAGAGATAGAACTCGTGTGCGATTGTGAAAACTTAATCGACAATGCGAGGCAAGAACAACGCGCAATAATAAGAATTGACTGACATTCACGATAATACAACGGGCGCGATTATCGCGACGATCGTGTCGTGAGATGTACATAAATGTCAGTAATAAGATAAAGGCGGATAAAGTCATTTGCCTCTCGGAGGAATCGTGTTGATTTCGACAAGACAACGATCGACTGTGAACGGCGCGTACCCCCGGGCTAGTAATGCGTATATTATATATATATATATACTAGCTGGTTACCCGGGCTTCGCCCCGGAGGACATGTGTAATAAGACACAAAAATAGTTTCTCCCTCTCTCTCTTTCCCTCTCTCTTTTCCCCCTTCTCTCTCTCTCTCTTTCTCTCCCTCTCCCTCTTCCTTTCTTTCTCTCCCCCTCCCTCTCTCTCTTTCCCCCCTCTCTCTCTCTCTTTCTCTCTCTCTCCCTCCCTCCCTCACTCTCTTTCTTTCTCTCCCCCTCCCTCTTTTTTTTTCTCTTTCTCTTTCTCTCCCCCTCTCTCTCTCTCTCTCTCTCTCTCTCTCTCTTCCTTCTCTCTCTTTCTCTCTAAAATGCTATAAATTGAAATATATTACTTTTTTATCTACTAAAGTTCAATTCCGTCATATACAATTCTTTGAGATTCACTCAATTATTTCCTAAAAATTTGGAAAAATTTTGTAACCGATTTCCAAAAAGATCGGTAACAAAGAACTATACAGTTTATAGCACTTCTTGGGAAATTTTACCCCTGTTTTATATACAATTCTTTAAAATTCGTCAAACTTCTGATACCGGTTTTCAAAAAGATCGGTAACGAAAAATGATATACTTTTTATAGCACTCCCCGGAAAATTTAAACCTTACTTTATGTACAATTCTTTGAGATTCGATCATTTGGAACCGGTTTCCAAAAAGATCGGTAACAAAAAATAGTACACTTTATAACACTCCCCGGGAAATTCTATTCCTTCTTCATGTACAATTTTTTGAGATTCAATTAATTATTTTCCAAAAAATTTGAAAAATTAAAAAAACCGGTTTCCGAAAAGATCGGTAACAAAAACTGTACACATCATGGCGCTCCCCAGAAAATTCTGCCCCTACTTCATTTACAATTCTTTAAGATTCGGTCAATAAACTCCCGAAAAATTGAAAAAATTTCGAAACCGGCTTCCAAAAAGATCGGTAACGAAAAATTATACACTTTATAGCACTCCCCGGAAATTTCTACCCCTGTTTGATCTATAATTCTTTGAGATTCGGTGAATTATTTCCCGAAAATTTGAAAGAATTAGAAAAACCGGTTTCCAGAAAATCGGTAACGAAAAACTATACACATAGTGGCACTCCCGGGAAAATTCTACCCCTATTTCATATACTTTTGACAAAAATTCGGTTCAGGGGTTTGGGCTGGGCGTTGATGAGTCAGTCAGTCAGTCAGTCAGTCAGTCAGGACATCTTCCTTTATAGATATAGATATATATATATATATATATATATATATATATATATATATATATATATTTCCAATGTTCCAATCGGCTCGTTATCGGCGAACGTACATACAAGCGAACAAGGCTGAGGCAGCTTGAAACAATCGGCTGTCATCGATAAAATTCTGAAAATCGAAGGATATATGTTATAATTGAAATTATCCGGTCTTTCTTCATTCAGTTTCGTGGTTCGCGCGTCGCTCGTTATAATCATGATAAGTATGGTCATTATGCCAGTAGGTCTATCTGATATTAATGGCACGGGTGGCACGGTATGCAGACCGTGCAACGCTCGGGCGCCACCTTGGGTAATTAGCGTGCTTAATTAATTAACAAATGTGGCTAATGGCTTCGAAATAAATTATCGATCTTTCTCGCGTGTTTCCCGAGATAATTTTGAATTTTTTTTTTATAGACGCGCAAGTAGGTACTAAATAGTAATGCATGTCTGTACGCAAGTATGCCACTTATTATTGTTTCGTCACTACTCTGATGTCATTTGTGAGACGAGAAAATGGAGCACACACGTGCTAAGATATTTCGAGCCTTGGGAGGTTAAAGACATTTGCCCGTAGCTATAAGAAACAGAAATGGATACAGACGAATGATAATTTAAAATGCATCTTATTTGATACAAATACCATTGAATATTCACATAAACGTCAAAGAATAGAACGTGCAGAAAATATCATGACGATCGAAACAAGCAAAAATTTTAATTTTGTATTCGTAACTTGATATCTGCTCTTTATTTGTAAATTATTATACAACGATTTAATAAAACTACGAATCTGCAAGAAATATTTTGCAGCAAAAAAGTTACTTTTATCGAAAAATCTAGGTTAGCTATACATATGCCATTCAAGAATATAACTTTATATTCTTTATCTTATATATGCGTTGGTCAAAATTATGTAAATAATTCAAATTTATCAAAAATATACCTAGTTTTGCAACTTTATCGCGTATCCATTTCTGTCCCTTGAAACAACTATGCATGAAATAACCATGTGATTATTCGATCAACCATAAAACGGTTATCACGAACCCAGTAGATCGAGAAAAGCACGAGATGCAGCAGGAAAAAGGAATAAGGTCGTTCGTAATCAATACACGGAACAGAACCTTCCGACAACGCTCGTCGTAATGATAATCACGGGATGAGACACGTGTCTGATTTAAAACAGATGAATTTTAATTTGCTTAAGAAGCAGTTTGCCTCGACATGGTAATATTATGATGCAGATACAAAAATAAGTCGCATTTTTTTCGCCTTGTGTGCTTAATGCACCGAGAAAAAAAATTTGTTAATTCCAAAAAATATTTAGTCCGATACGTTCAACTAAACATTTTAGTTGGTTAACTAAACATTAGTTGAATTATAATTAATTCTTGATTAAAGAAACTAAATAAATTGAAACAACTAATGTTTAGTTAATTAACTAAAATGTTTAGTTGAACGTATCGGACTAAATATTTTTTCACAACACCTCCACGGAAAGTTCGACTTTCCATGCCTGTAGAGAAGGGCGAAAGTAACCAATTTCACGCCAGGACGGCATTAGCAGGACGAAAGTAACCACTTTCCTCCCTAGGGCAGAAAGTGATCACTTTCCGCCCTAGGGAGGAAAGTGGTTATATACTTTCGTCCTGCTATGCCGTCCTGGCGTGAAATGGCCACTCTCGCCTCTCTCTAGGCATGAATAAGGTCGAACTTTCCGTAAAGATATTGTGAAAAATATCGTGTGCACCTCGGGGCGAAGCTTTTTCAGACTCGTGTGATTTGCCGCCCTCGCCTTCGACTCGAGCGGCAAACTTCACACTCGTCTGAAAAACGCTACTTTCGCCCCTTGGTGCGCAATATACTATTTTTCTCACAAGGGAACCTCGCGAACTTGAAAATTCTGATTTTAATGAAACTTTCCACACATGTAGGAGGGATAAAAAAAAGATAAATTTAGAAATTTTTTGTTGCTGCTCAAAAACGGTTTTAAGGAGTGAAACCACCACTCATATGTAGAGCGGCTTTTTGCTTTTCTCGATATATTTCGAAAAGTATTCGAGATATCAAAAAATGTGTCAAATAAAAGTTTTATGGTAAAAACATCTCTATATATTTAACCACATTAATAAAATTTTGAAAGGGCGGCAGTGTGATCTAGTGCGAGGTTCCCTTGTCAGTGTATAAATTAATCCTTTTATTAATTTTTTCCAATTAATTGCAAACTTTTAAATTAAAAGTTAAAAATTCAATATTTACTAAATTATAAACTTTTGCTTAAATAAAGAAAATATTGCGATTAATGATATTGAATTTTATAAGATATAATTATAATTATATTGAAAAATAAAGTTTCGTTGGCTATTCACACTCTCCGGAATTGATTCACAAGAACCCCTATCTTCGCTGTTAAACAACCCCGCATCTATAGATACCTCGACATTAAAACAAGCGCCGTTTCTTTTACATTGACCTCTAGGTACCTGTGGTTGAAAGGATATGTGGGACACTCTAAGTTTATATTTATATTATTAATGTCACTCAAAATTGAGTCTGTGCTCTAATATAAGGTTAAAGATGTGTGGGGAAAGATGTTAGAATGTTACTTCTTACTTACTTCCAAAAGAAAGGAAAGTAAAAAAAATATTCGAAAGTCGAAAAAAAATGTCACCTATCGAAACTGAAATTTTCCTAACTACTAACTACGCAAAACGTAGTTATTAATTCATATTTGCGCATCAATCAATGAAGATTAAAATATCAGAAAACGCCGATCTTCCAGATCGGCCGAAGATAATAGCCCCTTTTATAAAAGCCGCTCTGGAATCTATCGCTCATCTCGCGCGGCCGGCGGTCGGCGCGGACGTCCCCGGCAGATAATTTGTTCTTATTAATCGACTCGGGGCCGGTGTAAACTGTTTAATGATTTTTTAATAAACTTCCGGGCACTTTGTATACCACGTCCTGAAGATCGTTGTACCGTATATTGCACGGGAGCCAACGCGGCGCATAATCTTTTATTACACTGTGTGATGACCTTTCCTCCGATGAGCTAGCAATGCGCTCTTATCTGTGTATATAAAAGGACGAGCACGACGATGCCAGTGAACCTCCTCTGCCCGCGTACTACCCTCATACCTCGCGCTCTCTCTTTCTCGCCTTCGCCGGGCAATGGAGAATTATTTTTTACGGCGTTTATAGAACGTGACTCGCGCGTCGTCGGTCGCCGGCTCGTACAGAGCGAGGCGTGCGATTAATAAATATAAATCAGTCGGCGTGTTCGTAAAAGGCGCCCATTCGAATGCGACGCGGACAGCGGGAGGAAAGAGCTTTTCGCGGGAAACAGCGCGTTGAAATTTTTCCCCGACAGGCTATCCGGTCGGTCGGACCGGCCTCCGATTTCCCATCGGCGCGGCGCGAGTGCATTCCTCGATAGTAATGTCGAAACGCGCGGCGTTAGATTTTATTTCGAATGCAGCGCGATACGGACCGAGAGGCGAAGCCATTTTTGCGATAGTAAACGCGAAATAACATCCTGAGAGAGTTTGAACTGTCTAAATCGTCGAAACTCCTGTCAATTATAACGATTCTCTCATGAAGTTATTCAAATATCTATCCAAATCAACGAATTTCTGTGATTGAATTTTATTTGCCAATAAATAACTCCATATATGTAATAAAAAAATTATTCAAATAATTGGTATGTAAATAAATCTATCAATTTGATATAGATTAATAAATCTTCAGGTTTGCATTATTTAACTTAAATATAAATATAAAGTATAATTATAACACACTGTATGACATTATCTCTAAGTAAGAACGAATAGGATAACATAAAGTCTCAACTACGAACCTTCCATACATTTTTAGTGAATTTAACACAGATTTGGTGAAAAGTTAAATTTCTCTCAAAGTCACGTTACTAATACTGATATTTCATTTGCAGTTTCATTTTATTTAATAAATTCATTAAAAACGAAATGGAAAAATAAAACCTATGCCATATCAGGTGTCTCTTTGCCCCTCGTTTCCGACACCACTGAATGAAAATTTCAAAACCCGAAAGCCGCTACCAGTTTTCAGCACGCTCGCGTAGTTGCTCATCACGGCCGATTAACTGACAACGGGTGCCGCCGTTGAAAAATTCCGTCGGGGCTATGCGATTCGCCCAAGGCGATTTCGAAGGTCTGACGGAGGACTTTTAGAAAGTGGTGCGCGATAAACGGAACAAGACGATGAGCAAGTCAGAATCCAAGACAGAAATTAGTAGAGCGCGTTCGTTCATCTTGAAAAATTGATTCATCGAACAAGTGTTTACACAAAAAGTGTCTGGAACCTGAATTTTGAGTCAATCTTTTCTTAACGAAAATGACGCATCTCGTATAAGATGCATGTTTTTCAACAAATTCTGCACAACAATGCATATAGTATATACGTATAGTCCTATAAAAAATATACTGTCCCGAATGTTACCAACTGATAGCTTTCATATTTCGATTTCTCGCGAAATTGTCGTAACTCGAAGGCTATTCTGTATCACAAATAATAACTGACATTTATGCAGAAATCAGAATGACGCCGATATTATGAGGAAAATGTGAATTAAGTAAAGCCTATCGCGACAGATGACATTTAATAACGATATATTTCGTGGACGGCCAAATGAGTAATCCCGAATCCCGTATTAATTAAACGTGACATATTGATGGTTATTGCTGACCGATTAAAATGCTGTTTATTGTTTTAAAAAACGAACATATTTGGATCACACATTGTCCAACTTATTGTCGCTACATAACGCTTTTTATACCTTACCGACACATCTCATTTGTATAATTCTTATCGCGCCTACATTTGATCTGACGACATTCAGTACGCGTAATATTTAGAGCTAATTAATTTCCTTGATATATTATAAAAAATCTATTCAGTAATATTTTGATCCTGTTTGTGTTACGATTTAATTCTAAGATCCGATTACTAATGCACTGTTTAACATTTATTGTCAATTAGGATATTATGATCTGGCTATTACACATTCGAAAACACAACGGCGTTTCGCTTACACTTAAATAAGGATCTAACTCCTTCTTCAAATATTCTCGGATCATTTAAAGTATTTGAAAGATGACGCCAAAGCAATTACAACACAAATAAAATTAGATACGCGTTAATTAAATCAATAACTCTATAAAATATTGATTTGTAAAATCTTGAATTATAATATTTGGAAATTTGCAACTTAAAATCGGCAACCTGTCGTTCATGCACTTGCGAGAAAGAAGGAAGCGACGATCGTGCGTGGCAGGACTCGGCGGGACGGAAGGACGAAGAGGAGGAGAAGGAACCGGTTGCCGGTTCTCGTGCAGTCAGGAAGAATCAGGCGAGGGTGAGAGGCCGATATTACGCAATCGCATGCTGGCCGCAAGCCGCGGGTTGCACGACGGAAAACGGTTGTCGCTTGGACAAGAACACGCACGTTTACGCAGGCAATATTAATGGAGATATGTGCACAATGACTTTAATATTTATAATATCTGTAGTACGATTGAAAAAATTGTCATTGTGTGTTTCCGTGTAAAATTATGTGACACTAAATTTTTGGAGCCGAAAGACTGAAAATTCAACATGTGCTAAAACCAGTATTAATTGACAGAATTGCACTTAGGATAAGTCCGATTGCATTCTACAATTTTGAGACTAATCGCATTCATTCGGATACATGCTCCGATAATTACGGAGTAAAACATTGCTGTGACAATTTCGAAAATTGTAGTAATACTTTAATAGAATATGTTAAATTATCTGTATTTTATAAATGAATTTCAACAAACTTTTAATTGCACGTACGCGAAAGACGTCACGTGCAGGAAAAACTGAAATTTTTATTTAATGTTTAACTATTTAGAACGTGAGTTAATTAAAAAAAAACTAAGGACGCAAAGGATTATTACGAATTCCTCCTCCCACCGATTATCCTAATAACACGCGTCCGAATATAATTACACCGCTATTGCGTAACATAATAACTTTAACTGCAATCTTTTTATTGCCGCGCTAATTACGGTAATAAAGCCGTTATGTTTTCTTGTAATCTTAAGTGTGGTAGACTTTTAATTACGCCGGAGACGGCACATATTTGTCAGAGTGTTCAATCGCGAATAGTTACATTGTGCAACGTTAGCGACTGCCACGTAATACCCGTGATCTATCGATATTCACGCAGGAGTCTTAAATAATAAGCGAACGAAATCACTTACGGAAGACAAAATAGAAAACACGAGTCCGGAAACGCCTTCTTTCCGAGTTACTTTTTGTTTACTATAAAGCTTGACGAGAGAATGCTTGTCAAAGTTATGATTACTCATTTTCTTTCTGTAAAAAATAAACAATAACAATACTTGCGATCGTGGGAGGATCTTGCAATTGAGACTTTGAGAGAATCAGCTATGTCGTTATCTGTCTAGTTTAAGAAAGTTAAAATAATGTTGGTCAAGATGGAAATGTATTGTGATGTGTCGGATGGGCAAACATCCACGATACTTCGTACAATAATAAATAAATCTTAGATAATTGAGATATATCGCAATAAATAAGGTACAAGGTACAAGTTATATTCCATTGTCGATATAAAACAGAATAAAAATTTCTAGGGTGATCTATTTATTAGACTCGTGGAAGGTCACTTTCTTATTCTACATAGGTATATTTCGTCAGATTTTTATTTAAAGTCTATATCCGTCCCGAGCGTTATCGTGTCTGACCTGCGCTGAAAGCCCTCAATTACATCCCGTTCTGAAATTAGAGCTACGCGTCGCATGCGTACACTTGCGAGAATGAGGCATGAACGTTCCTCTCCGGCAAAGTAATTCTGCGACGCAGCGTAAGAGCGTAATTTCCCTTTCAGCGTGAATGAGATTAAAGCGCGTGGCGCGCTGAATGCGTGGGCCGCTTATTCTCTATAATGGAGCCCGCGGGGCGTGTCAGTGAATCGATCTCTAGGAGGATAACTTTTCTCTTTTTTTTCTCTCTGCATCGCGTTGATAAAAAGCGATCGCATATTATCGTCGATTACCGTAATATCTCTATTTTATTACGGATACTCGAGAACGGATATACCTGATCGGACTAAAGGACGATGTGTTTGCGTGAGCAGTAAAGAGTATCGCGGACTTGCAGGATCTATATTAATCGGCTGTCGTGGCACAGCATCTATTCTGAATATCGAGCGCGAGTCTTTAATAAGAAAAGTCGTTGTAAAGCGGTTTGAGAGAGAGACCTAACGGTAAATTATATTTGTGTATATATAAATATTTTACTCATTTAAACAACCATAATTATGGTTATAATTAGATTGAAAAAGTGATACAGAACGGATGACACTTTTGCTAAGAAAATATATTCATCTTGACTTTTACGGAGGGAACGCCGCGCGCTCATTTCCCGCCAATTTTACCTCTATACGCGAACACTAACGTATTGGAGACATATTGGAGAGTCTAAATATAAATATACGCATATATGCGTTATATACGTTTGATATTTGAAGTGCACTTTGTACCGAGGCCGAAATATCTATTGTTCTGAATAAACTATGCAGTTCAGTCGACATCCACCCACCGTTAAAATCATTGTGAAAATTACATCCACACGTTAAATTAATTGTAGCTCACTTGATACAAATTTCACCTTTGCGCTTCCATTGCGCTTCAAAAATAATACAAGACGAAAGCTGAATGTAATATTATTAAGTTATATTAAGATTAATCCTTGACTGCACATGAATGCCGCGCGCATACATCTATTAATAATCAGCAAAATTTTAAGTAAATAGTCAATAGTCCATTAAAATCGTTCGCTCGTCGTTTAATGGATAACACATCATTTTCCACTAATTGACATCGCAAAACTGATAAAGCCGGTTAATAGCAAGGCGTTTCTATTTTTATCAACAATCTTAAAGGAGCGTCACGTGTCGCAGTTAAAGACAGTTAGAGACTTTAACAGCTGACTGAAAAATCACATGGAGTATCGAGTGTGAAGAGCTCAATCGATCGAGCAAGATCACGAAAACAGCGGCGAGACGAGTCCCCGGCATCATAGCAAGAATTTTGCTGTTCGATGCGTCGCGCGTATGCGTCGATTAATAAAACGCGTGGGCGTCAGCGTTGCACGCGTGGGCGCCGCGCCGTTCGAACGTGCGTGTGCATGTGTGTGTGTGTGTGTGTGTGTGTGTGTGTGTGTGTGTGTGTGTGTGTGTGTGTGTGCGCGCGCGCGGATGTGATATCGTCGAGAGGCGGTAGCGCGGAATCGTTTCGCGGAATGGAAACCGGATAACTGCCGGCTTTCAATGCGAGCTTCGATCCTAGCACCGGCGCGGCGATTACCCGATGCCGGGAAACTATCCGACGTAAAACGATCGGCGCATAAAATCACAGACGTCGTTAACCCCCCGGTTAACCGTTGCCGCGACCCGTCGACTTTTCATTCATGCCCGGCGGCGACGGCGACGGCGGCGCAGCGGTGCGAATTAATTCGGCAAAACGCGTCGAATCGATCGTGGCGAATTGGATTAGCGAGTGCGGCAAAATGGCAACACATGTGCATGAATGAGAAACGAGTACTCATGAATCTCGAATCTCCGTTGCATCATCGATTAGGGTATAATATACGCGCCGAAATTGATCCGATTGATTAAACATGATATTCAGCGTATCAATGCGATTATTCGCATCATTTCTGTTAAGGATTAATTCAAAATTTTATTTATGATTCTTCTCGAAAGAAAATAAATCAATTCTCGATTAACAAGTAATGATTAGTACGTTGTACACATTTCCTTTAAATCCACTGAAACGAATGATTTTCACAATACAGAATTTTACTCAGAAATATATTTTTATTTCCTGAGTTAATCTCTATTATATGGTCGGCTCTCTTTAAAGGACTAACCTTTAGCAGGATTAAACTCAGGATCTATAATATCGTTTATGTTGCTCTGTTTTTCTTTTCGAATGTCACGTATTAAATGTCGTTTAAAAGTATTTAATTTCGATCTGCGATACCGCATTTCCTGACTTTATTTATAAATATCCTCACAGTTTCTTCATAAAAAATATAGAACGATGATATATCAATTAGGATTGATGAACGATGATAATAGATTTTGATATCCTGATATCAATTCAGTTAGAAAGAATGTTATTTCATAAGTCTTGTTTTTCAGGAGACATGAAAAACATTTGGTAGCATTAAATTAGACACTAGAATAAAACTCTTACGAACAAATTTCGACATTTTAAAAATAATGTCTTCTAAAATGAAAATCAATCTTACATGTGCTATCTGACAAGAACCGTTGCGGCTACGCTGAACAAAAAATAAATTCAAAAAAGATTTTGTTCCACCTTCCCACGAGCAAAGTACAACGTCAAGTACCGTCAGCGTCAGGTTCTCCGCATCCGAAACGAAAGGAAACGCATGGCCGAAGGTGCGACATGATTTAGCGGCGATCGTTACGTTTATTAATATCCTTCTTTCTTGCGTGCGTGTGTGTATAATGTGTGCAGTGTCTTTTTGTCTACATAATTTAATCTCAAAGAAAGTCGATGCATCGCATAGATTCGCACTTTTCGGCGGCAAACTGTCGCGGTCGTGCCCCACACTTTCCCACGTCTAATACGTCAGATATTTCAGGCAGATTATAGACGCCTCAGCATCCACTGGATGCATTTTCTAAAGACATCGTGTGTATTTTTCATGAATCGTGATTAGGATCGTGACGAAAAAAAGTGGGCAATAATTGTCAGCTGGCGTTCGTCAGGTGTGCTCGGACACGATGTTAAAGAATGATTATTCTCCCATTACTTAAAATGCCGCTGTACGCGTTTGCATTCGCGGCGCTCGCGCGTCTAATTTTTAGAAAACGCGGAAAAAAAGCAGAGAAATTTATAAACAACACCGCGTGCCTAAAGGATTATTTATCCCGAGGTAAAATAAATCTTACCGCGTATCCTTACTCCATTCCCTCTCTTTTCTCTCTTCTCCCTCGTCCGTCCTTCTCCGTCTGCCTTATCGCTCCGGCTCGATAGATCGAAGAACGATGGGCGATTAGCGCCGCGTGTGAAAGGGAAAGCGAGTGGTCGACTTCACGGAGGAGGACGATCGACCCGACAGCATGGCGCGCGGTACACGGCTCGAAACGACTCTCTCCTCCGTACGTAACGCGCGCGTTCGCCGTGTCTCTCCCGCGCTCTCTTCCATCCGCGTCTCTCCCCCCTCTCTCTCTCTCTTTCTCGCTACCAGCCGCCCGCCCTCTCCTGCATGCATTTGTTGGTGCTTTTTGCGGCACGCGATTCGAAAATCGATGAATGGATAATTTGTCGGGCAGAGCCAATCGATTTAGTTTTTCAGATCTTTCAAGATTGTTGACACGCGACGACTGATGGGAATAATTTGAAATTATATGGTGTTAAAATGAATTAATAAATAATAATCGCAAAAATAGGGATGCAGAATAAATTCGGATATTCTGATAATTCTGTAAATTTTAGTATTTAACTCAAGAGCTGAATATTGTACAATTTTAATAAATGCGAGTTTAGCAGCTAAAAATATATACTTTATCTCAACCGTAATATTTTCATTATCATGAATAATCAGTTTCATATGTTCATGTTTTACGTCCAAGTTTAGATTTATCAAAATTATGCAGGTTGCAGTTCTTGATTTAAATATGATTATAAGATGCTTATTGAATATTGAAATATTACAATTTATCCTGTCTTTTGATTTTCAGAATTATTCAAGCCTGACAAAATAAATCAATTATAATCGATCATTTTTTTTTTTACTACGTTACGTCCAGTTTTACATAGCTTTCCCCAAATATTAGATTTTAATTGTAAATTTTGTGTCATTTGTTAATCACCGATACTCGCTTAAATTTATCACATTAAAAATATTAAGTGATAAAAACGTCAATGGCAAAAGAACTCTGAGCAGGAAATAATATAATATAATATGTAGCAAAAAAAACCGAGTTTAAACAGTTTTTTTAGAATGGAAACTGATACGTAAACTCGTTTCTTAATCGCATACGTATATATTTCGCAGGTGTAAATTATTTCAACGCAATTTGGCATTCTCGTATAGCCGTGTGATTCGCCGTGAGACCGCTGGAAATGAGCCGCGAGAAAAATTGTGAATGAATCTGCGCCGTAATTGCAAGGCTGGGATTTTATGGACCGGATTACTATACTCGCGTTATGTAGAGCCATATGCAAATACTGCGAGAAACCATTCATTATAATTGGCTTCACTATGATTAATGGACGGTATTACGGGATGAAGAATTGTCGGATTCATTACAGCTCATAATCAGTCAGTTTACATTTTCATAATATATGCGGTTGCAACATTAAACTCTTCTCTTCAGTCGAGTATGTACATATCGGTACACGGTATATCGACTTCTCGTGTACATGGATGATATTAATAAGCAGCGATTTTCTCGCCGACACTTAATTCCCTCGAATTCATTAATTCAACGTGCACGCTAGACGAGAAGTTGAATAAAAATTATATTTCGTGATCAAATTGAATTATTTCTCCTCGCGTGGCGCTATATTACACAATATTTCCATTTCTTAATTACGTCTTATCTACCCGATCTCTCGCACGTGGATACATATCGTCCCGCGCTTACGCGGAAAAAGTGTACAGAAACTCGTGGCGTGGACTCGTGAAGGCGTTATTATTTACATTGTATACGACACGCACGTCCCGGTGTTTTCTATAATTTGCCTCGCGACGCTATCTCCATCGGCGATCGATCGATCTCGCGGCGCGTACACGCACACCGCGCGGAACGCGATTGCTCATACACGGATGTACGGGATGCGGGCATGTCGCATACACGCGGCGCGGCGCGCACGCACACGCGCGCGCGTAGGAGAGCCGCGGTCGCAAGAGGAGCCGCAAGGATGAGAGCACACGAGTTTCGCGCGCGTACCTACATGCATCTCGGTGTTTCCGCGTTGCTATGCTAATGAGAGAGCGTCCCCGATCGTCGAAGACGGCTATCCTTGGATGGACTTCTAGACTCGCAACCGCAGAGATTCGAGCTTCGATCGCATTGAAATCGAAAATGTTCCCGTCGGACGTGATCCGCCCTCTTTCTCTTTCTCTTTTTATCTCTATCCGTCTTTAGGTAAAGATTCGACAACTGGTTCAACAATAAACAAAACGAATATCTAGTTAAACAATCATCGTATGTCGGTATGTATCATACGCTCGGTGAATTTTTTATCAATCTATTAAACGTTCAGTTTTCTAAAAGAATTTTTTATTAATACTAGACACCACAGACGCGCGCTTCGCGCGCGCTATTTAGCTTTAACATGTTATGCTATTACTATTACACTATTAACTTCTTGATACACACAATACACACAACTGTCAAAATATATACGATGACAGCTGCAAATGAAGTAAGCACAGCGACAGAACCAATTGGCATCGCGGAAAAGCGGCAACAAAAAACTTCGAGATATGCGAGTATCGACTTAACATGCTTTTTTTTAGACTAGACTAGACATTACAGACGCGCGCGCTTCGCGCGCGCCATTTAGCTTTAACATTATATGTACGCTATTACTATTACACTATTAACTTCTTGATACACACAACTGTCAAAATATACGATGACAGCTGCAAATGAAGTAAGCGCAGCGAGAGAACCAATCGGAATCGCGGAAAAGAGGCAACAATAATTTCGATACAAACGCAATTCACACAGTTAACACGCCTTTTTTAAAAGTGGACTAGACATTACAGACGCGCGCGCTTCGCGCGCGCCATTTAGCTTTAACATTATATGTACGCTATTACTATTACACTATTAACTTCTTGATACACACAACTGTCAAAATATACGATAACAGCTGCAAATGAAGTAAGCGCAGCGAGAGAACCAATCGGCATCGCGGAAAAGAGGCAACAATAATTTCGATACAAACGCAATTCACTCAGTTAACACGCCTTTTTTAAAAGTGGAAAGGACCTCGTTTTTTTATTTTTATTAAAATTACTTAATAAACTTTTATTATTACTACGTTCATCAACGCAGAATAAATCTTACGGGATGTCTGTCTAAAGGGTAAGAATATATAGTCCGGGAGTCAGGGCTATTAAAAAATAAGAATAATGAAGTTCACGGCGCAAAGCTGGATTTTTTTTTAATCGATTCTTATGATATCCCGTAACAAGTGTGTAAAGTCTCTACAATCAACTCGGCCCGCTTCGCCTTTTTTATTGCAAAATATATAAAAAAACGCGTTTCTGTATAGTTTTCTTTAAATAACTCCTTCTGTGTTGGTCAAACGACAAAACTTGAAGAGAGGAAAATTGTTCGGAAGGAAATTTCCTATAAGAATAAGCCTTAAAAAAATTAAAAAAATTTTTTTTAATTGCAAAATTGCAAAAAATACGCGAGACAAGGGCCATTTTTACAGGTTCCCGAAAATTGGGTTAAAAATTATCATATTTAAGCGGACATTCACTCAATGATACCTCTCAGTATGCTGAACAAGTGTGCACAAGGCTCGCCTCCAATTTTTATATGGCTGCCTATTAACAAATTATTTATGCAAATCGGGCGCTTGGCTCTTACGTCTAAACTGGTAAACTTATTTAGATGCACTTTATCGGAAATAAAAGGTAACGATGTCTAGTTTATGAATTTAAAATAAAAAAATTTTTTTTTCTAAAATTTGACCACTATTTAAAACAATTTAAATTTTGCACATTAAATATCGGCGTTGTTTATTGGCGTAGAGTAATGCAAATAGCACCATTGGTTTGCGCTTAAAAAATCATGAATTTCAAAAAAAAAAACGTCCCGATACGACCAATAGAAGCCGAGATAATTGACTTTTACATAATTAATGATTGCAAGTAAACTATTTCATATTTTTACTTGAAAATTAATGTGAAGGTACTGGAGTGAGTGCTTTAACGGTGAAATTTTTTTTCGCTGCAATTCGACTGCCAGGTTCGGCGAAAAAAAATGTCGAATACAGCGGTTTTAGAGCGAAAGCGCTGGAGCGGACGCAGCGGCGCGCCGCGGCGGCTCGACTGCGTGGCGCGCAGGCGCGCGAGCCGCTGCTGCGTCCGCCAAGCTCGCTTAATTAACAATTACTTTTCTCTGCAACGAAAGCACGTATCCAAACGATTTTTTTTTTAAATCTGCTTGAAATTTTCCGAATTTTATGATTATTACATTATAAATGTCATATTCTCAGTATTAACGGAGATACACAAGATATATTAGGAAAAATACGTATTAATTAATAACAAATTATTTTTATGATATTTTATACTGTATTGTAGGTTGTATATTGTCAATTGTATGCTGTATTGTATATTGTATACTGTCAATACAGATAGAAAATAGATTTTCTACATTTTTCTGATCTTTATGATTATTCCATTAAAAAGAGGATATATTTTCGTAACTAATAGTGACAAACAATTATATATTTAAAAAAGTCGTTTTTATTAAAAAATCGTTTTAAGTAAAAAATTATATTAGTAATTTTGTGTGTGTAAAGAGTGGTAAGATAAAATACAATTTTTTCATCGCGCTTGTTCGCTCGTCTTCGCTCCGTTGATAAGTACGCGGATAAAGTGATACGAATCTTTCAAAGATTCAAGAAGTTTACCATTACATGCGTTATTCTGTTTTATTTGCAACTAGAAAAATAAATTAAATTATTTTAAACAAAAAAAAGACTCGGAAAAATTTACGTAAAATAAAGTAAAATAAGTGTGTAGAAAACCTATTTTCTATCTGTATTGACAGTATACAATATACAATACAGCATACAATTGACAATATACAACCTACAATACAGTATAAAATATCATAAAAATAATTTGTTATTAATTAATACGTATTTTTCCTAATATATCTTGTGTATCTCCGTTAATACTGAGAATATGACATTTATAATGTAATAATCATAAAATTCGGAAAATTTCAAGCAGATTTAAAAAAAAAATCGTTTGGATACGTGCTTTCGTTGCAGAGAAAAGTAATTGTTAATTAAGCGAGCTTGGCGGACGCAGCGGCGGCTCGCGCGCCTGCGCGCCACGCAGTCGAGCCGCCGCGGCGCGCCGCTGCGTCCGCTCCAGCGCTTTCGCTCTAAAACCGCTGTATTCGACATTTTTTTTCGCCGAACCTGGCAGTCGAATTGCAGCGAAAAAAAATTTCACCGTTAAAGCACTCACTCCAGTACCTTCACATTAATTTTCAAGTAAAAATATGAAATAGTTTACTTGCAATCATTAATTATGTAAAAGTCAATTATCTCGGCTTCTATTGGTCGTATCGGGACGTTTTTTTTTTTTGAAATTCATGATTTTTTAAGCGCAAACCAATGGTGCTATTTGCATTACTCTACGCCAATAAACAACGCCGATATTTAATGTGCAAAATTTAAATTGTTTTAAATAGTGGTCAAATTTTAGAAAAAAAAATTTTTTTATTTTAAATTCATAAACTAGACATCGTTACCTTTTATTTCCGATAAAGTGCATCTAAATAAGTTTACCAGTTTAGACGTAAGAGCCAAGCGCCCGATTTGCATAAATAATTTGTTAATAGGCAGCCATATAAAAATTGGAGGCGAGCCTTGTGCACACTTGTTCAGCATACTGAGAGGTATCATTGAGTGAATGTCCGCTTAAATATGATAATTTTTAACCCAATTTTCGGGAACCTGTAAAAATGGCCCTTGTCTCGCGTATTTTTTGCAATTTTGCAATTAAAAAAAATTTTTTTAATTTTTTTAAGGCTTATTCTTATAGGAAATTTCCTTCCGAACAATTTTCCTCTCTTCAAGTTTTGTCGTTTGACCAACACAGAAGGAGTTATTTAAAGAAAACTATACAGAAACGCGTTTTTTTATATATTTTGCAATAAAAAAGGCGAAGCGGGCCGAGTTGATTGTAGAGACTTTACACACTTGTTACGGGATATCATAAGAATCGATTAAAAAAAAATCCAGCTTTGCGCCGTGAACTTCAATATCTAATCCCCTGACTCCCGGACTATATAATGCGAATGAAGCAAACGCGTGTCGGAAGATAAAAATTTTAGGAAATCGTCCAAGTACACGTTAATTTGATCACTCTTAATTTCATCCGGCCGTGTTGTAAAAAATGAGAATGGACGAGCCATATAAGATCGCCGAAACAGTTTATGACTGTACAGGCCTTGTGTCTCAGAGAAATTTAACGTTTTCTTAATAGGGTGACTATGTTAATGTAAGAGTGAATCCGAAAGATCGGGTTTATCCTTGAACGAGATTCGCACTAGGACACGACGACTTCAGTTTTGTTTTTATTAAAGTCGAGATTTTATCGACAAAAAAGAAGCACGATTTCTATCATCATTCGTAAAAAAGAAGATTGATATGACACCATGCCCGTAAAAAAAAAATATTAAAATGTGGCGTGAACGAAAATGTATAAAATGCAGTCACATGCTATAAATTAAAAAAACATGCGTTATGCAACGAGCGACGATTCGGCGCGTTACTCAATCAATATTTTACTTAAACAGTAAACAAGAAAATTTAAATATCTATATATATGTATAATATAGAAAAACGAGAAATTACTGTAACGATGTACATTATGTATAAATTAAAACTCAATAAACAAAAACAACAATAAAAACGTACAAAACAATAACAAAAACAAACCCAAATATAAATAACAAACTAATAATAAAAACGCAAATCTAAATATACTAGAAATTAGAAATACGTCTTTTTGAATTCGCGAATCTTTTTTTTAATTCGAACCGTATTGATATAAATGTGTTTTGTTAGGAGAGTGTGCAATCTTTAAAATGATAAACAGGAACTGAGATAGAGAGAAGATACTTCAGCTTATTAGATTCCTCCACTATGAGTGTCCGGGATTAAGAGGCGTATGCTATAAGACACGTGGGTCTGAAGTGTTCCACTCAACGACATTAAGACGATACTAGAGGTGGATGGATGCCTCGCCGTATGATCGAAATCTCTCGTGAACGTAACGAAACATAATCGCGATTACGTGGAATCTGGTCAAGTATCATTAGTGTGTGTGTGTGTGTGTGTGTGTGTGAAGTATCTACCTCTAATTCGAATCAACGCCGTTTTATTAGTACGAGTTAATTTCATTGTATCTTGAGAAATGTTATTGCTATTAATTTTTAGAAGAATGTACTATCGAGAGTTAATTCTGTGCAAATTGTTCTCGTAAGTCGAGATCTCGCTTTTACGTGATTCAGAAGATCTCGCAGAAGATCGTTAGTTTTGAGTTAAGAAATAGCACACGTGAGAAAAGAAATTTGTATAAAAGTAGAAAAAACGCTGAATCTCTTATTTGCCTGCCGTTCCTTTTTAGAAATCAGACATAAAAATCCAGTTATCATGAAATACACATAATTTTTTCCGTACGTAATATATAGTTTTGCTTATTAATGAATCTTTCATCATCTATTAGCATAGAGTATCCATATCCAAGAGTATCCATATCTTTTATGACGAAACGTGACTATCGGATCCTTAATGCCGGGATTACGATGAATTTAACGTAACGGGACGCGACGGGACGCGAAGTAACGTAACGTGAACTTAACGGCAAAAGTACATCTTGAAATTACGATCGCCGTAACGTGAAGCAGCGTGCATTGAAAAATGATTTGACAGCTTGTTGTTAAAAGGTTGTGGTATGAATAGAAGGTTCGTTGTCATTCTCGTTGGTAATTCCTGCTTGGTAATTTCAAATGAATTCTGCTATGAGGCATTATCAGTTTTTTAATTTATAATTTTGGCCGGATATTGGGTGGAGTTCCGAAAACGGCCCACCTCCGATTTCGATGAAACTTTGTGAAAAGCTTCATTTTGAGTTGAAATGAAAGTCCTTAAAAGGAATTTTGGCGACTCCTATGATAAAGCTATTTTTTAAGATGAAATGATAAAAAATATACGAGGACCTTCATAATTGTACGGGATGTTATAAATTGAATATATACTGATCCCGCGTAGGTTAGATGACGCGCTTTAAAGAATTGAAAGAAGAAAATCACAACTTTTATAAAGCAGGACATACACACGTGTGTGTGTGCCCTGCTTTAATGAAAATTACAACTTCTATAAAGCAGGACATACACACGTGTGTGTGTGCCCTGCTTTAACAAAAATCACAACTTCTATAAAGCAGAACATACACACGTGTGTGTGTACCCTGCTTTAACGAAAATCACAACTTCTATAAAGCAGAAAAAACACACGTGTGTGTGTGCCCTGCTTTAACAAAAATCACAACTTCTATAAAGCAGGACATACACACGTGTGTGTGCCCTGCTTTAACGAAAATCACAACTTCTATAAAGCAGGACATACACACGTGTGTGTGTGCTCTGCTTTAACGAAAGCTATACCTTTGTTGGCAACTTTTATCTCATTTCATCTTAAAAAATAGCTTTATCATAGGAGTCGCCAAAATTCCTTTTAAGGGCCTTCATTTTAACTCAAAACTAAGCTTTTTACAAAGTTTCATCGAAATCGGAGGTGGGCCGTTTTCGGAACTTTATCCGACCCCAGTTTGGTGATGGACATAATTTATTAGAAGAGCTCCGTTTCCGTTGATCGACATATTCAATATTAAATATTATTGCTTCGCTATTTCCGAATGCGCAACACAATGTCAAATGTCACACTTGAATTTGAATGCAACCGCGAAACGCGACGTGAAGCTTGAACATTGGCAAGCTTTACGTCGCGTTGAGTTCTGATACTTCACGTCACGTTACGTAAAGTCGATCGTAATCAGCCGCATATAAAAACAATGTGTTTAGGTTTTACGTTACTTCGCGTCCCGTCGCGTCCCGTTACGTTAAATTCATCGTAATCCCGGCTTAATTCGTGATAACGTTACGTACGGTTACGTATAATCACACTTAACCCAAACATTTATGTACGAGAAGAGGGATGAGCGTAAAAAGTGAATCCAGCTACACCGTGAAGCGCAACTTCCGGATTTCGGCACGATCGGGCACGTCGAGAATCTCGATACTCCGTCCGCGCGAGTTATAGGAGGCCATATCGCTCGTTGCGAGCGCTTTTGCCTGGCGTCGGTTTTCTCTCCCTAGAAACGGTCTGGTCTCGCTTCCCGGTAGGCAGCGCAGTCACGATTATAATGCCATACAGAGAATCGACGCCGAGTCGTGGGGTCACACGCGGGGTCGCCGTCGGGTTGCAAACCCCCATCGGGTGCGACCCGCGCGAGAAGAAGGAAGAAGAATACGCTCCCTCTCTCCCGCCTCCGTCTCTCACCGCCACCTCCTTTGACCCGCGCTCTCACCCTCTATCGCCTCGTGGGAGAGTCGATATACGACCTGCGAGCAACGTCGCCGTCTCCGATCTGCACAAAGTCGTTAACGAGTCTCCTCGTTATCTTTAGCGCTTAGTTTTATACGCGTGTGTGTATGTGTGTGTGTATACACATACACACACACACACACACACACACACGCGCGTGTCGCATACTCGTGCGTTGCTCACCTAGGCGGCCGGTTATAAGAGAACGGCGGAAAGTGGTGAAGAGACGGGGAACGTGGGGGGGGAAGAGTGGAGTTCAAGAGATAGAGAAAGAGAGAGATGCGCTTGGACACGAAGCTGGAGAACCGCGGGAAGGTCGTTCCCTCTCCCCTTCCCTTCCCTCTCTATTCTCCCTTCCCTCCCTTTCACCCCCCGCCCCATGGCTGATCCTCCAAGACGTACAGGTACTTTCTCCCATAGTTTTTCGGTGCCGTCTTCAACATGCACGGAGACGGCGACGATGACGACAACGACGACGGCATCGTCACGGGCGACGTCGTAATATCTATGCCATGTATATGTAAATCTCTTAAGAATTATTTATTCACTTTGGAATCTCTTATTCATCGCCTAGGCCTAGAATGTAATTCATGCCGAGGATCCGTAATCTGCGTAGTAATCGTAGTAATTCGAGAGCGATCCAAGAGGATTCTTGACTTTTTGTCGGCAACGAATTTTCCGATTCAAATTTTGGGTTAAAGTACAGAGAAATAGATACTTGGATAAATAATACATAATAGAAGCAAGCATCGAATAGAACATACCTAGGAATACACATGACTTTGGTTTTTTTTGTAAAATTTTTACAGAAAAAAAAATTATATTATTTGCTTAGTTTCACAAAAAAATCATTCACAGCAGACATTTTATTCTCTTAGTCAAATTATAAATATATAAAAGAATGTTCTATTCACGTGAAAAAAATGAGCGTAAAACAATTCCATACATCGTTCTACTATTGGAATTGGAATTAAATTGTTTGTACAGTGAATTGAAAAATTGACCGTTCGGAAATATTGCATACGACTGAATATTTCTCGAAGAGTCTCCGACTTTTTTTTCTCAATATACAAGCCGATGAATTGATCCGTAGCAACAAGAATAATGGCGCGAGCTGATACATAGTCTTGATTTATGTAATTTATGTAAATACGCAATTTAGACTCGATTTGTCGCTCGAATCCAAGGTGAGCGCATTGTAATCCACACGGATATTGCGTGTTTTAGGATAAAAAGTGTCGTAAAAATGTATAACCGATTCGCCATTCAGGTTTTCGGGCTGGCGCGCGGCGATGCGTAAATTATGCACACCGCAGCTCGTTTTTAACCTTACGGGCCAGCTTCAATGATGGAAGCTGCACGCAAATGTAGTTTCGACATGAGCGCTTTATTTTTAGGCCCCGCGGGTTACCCTTATATTTTTGGCAGGTATCGACACAGCAAACCTCGCGACACTCAATAACCGCGCGGAGTTTATTTATACGGAATAATGCAGTTGAATTTTGATTTGACATGTGACGTGACAAGTTATATTCTCACCGCGAAATTACATTATAAGAAAGCAATAAAGGAAAAGCAGTGCCATTTTTTAAATAGTATCGTCGCATATATTTTTCGCGAAATTGGTATTCAGTATAAATTAACATTTACAATAATCTCTAGAAGAAAAATCGACTGAAATGCAATATCGAGTAGAGGAAAGTTCCCTATTATGAGATAGGCTCCTAATATGCGACAGCGAGGTTTCTGCTAAACTGATAGGCCCTATCTGTTGATTCCACCATGAACTTATTGCCCTTGGGGTAAAACCTATTTAGTGGAAAATTCATTGTTTGATCGTGCGTGTAGTCGTTGCAGAGAAAGAAATTCTGAAATTGGATGTTGTCAAGTGCCATGGATATGAGTCTTTAAACCTTGTTTATTATATAATTAATAAATATTTGGCAATAAGTTCTGCATGCAGTGATAGAGTAAGGTCGTATTAATTGGAAATTACGGGATATGTTGAGTTGCTCAATTGTAGAGATTAGATTTGGTGATCGTAAAACCGCAAGGCGTGGTGCTCGTAACATGAGATACTCAGGGTACTGGAGGGTTGCTGGAGTATGAAAGTTATTGTATAGTAATAAAAGAAGAGAAAATACTATATTAACGTTAAGGGAATAGAAGGTTTATACGAATTTATAAGACTGTGCTGACCTTGATTTGAGAGGGAAGGGTGAAGGGGGAAGATTAGGTACAATATTGAGTATAAGAGGGTTTACGATTGTTGCAAATATGCTTCTCCATTACATTTGTTTTTCAAAATCTTTAAATAAAGTTTTTTAATTGCAATATCATGTATTTTGCACTTTATTAGCGAAATTTCCCGGGGTCTCTCATATTAAGAGCACACTTTTGCGATTTTGCCGAAAGCTCATTTTTCAAATTTTTCTAATTTTTAGCAAAATTAATATTTAAATTAAATTTTGCATTTCAGCATCTTAAAGCTTATTAAATTCCCTTCAAAATGACCTACTATATTTTTCAATTCAGCCCATAGACTTCCGGCAATCACACAAAATAGATATGGTATCTCATAATCGGGTACTTTCCTCTATATATTGCAGTGTTCGATAGTCTATCGATTTCCTCATGCATCTCTACGGCTCCGAAGAACAATGATACCGAGAACAAATTGCCGAGCAGAAGAGGATCAAAACTTCACGCGTTGCGCAAAGCATCTCCGCCGGCGAATTTTTTCAAAAGAAGGGAGCGTTTTAAGATTTCGTTACGCCATCGTGTAATTTCACTGATTTACGATCCCTTCTCTCTATCACTCGTACGGCCCGATCATCTAACAGAGAACAAAAGGATCTACCACGCGGCCGTTCCTACTAGCCGGAGAAACGCAGCGGAGAGCGCGCAGCCAGTTGTTCGTTACTATAATACTTGCATGCACAAAATCACACGGAGTATGATATACGTGAAATCATACGCAGGAAATCTATAGAAAATTTTTAGCTTATGGGCCTAGTGGAAAAAATAGATCTTCAGAAAGACATAACTTTATTCATGCTATTTACATTTATGTCTTCTACTCCAGGAAGTTATGTCGAACTTTTCAGGAAAATGATAAATCAAAGAGAAAAAAATAACTCTAGAACTATCTAATATATTAAATATATTAAATATATATAAATTGGAGTTTATTAAAAAATATTTATATAAACGCTGATGAATTTTTTTTAACACGTAATAAATATCTCAAAGTTTATCGACATTCTGATACGAAAAACGAGATTAATAAAATTTAATAAGATTTTTCTACGAAATTTCATAATTATGTAGAAAAATATTTATATTTTTCGATTCAAAGATTCGCATTTTGGCTGGAATAATATTTTTTTGCAATAAATTCTTTACAGTGATTTAAAATTTTAAATAATGCTTATTAGCATCAAAACGTTAAATTGTTATCAATTTAAATATGTTGAATATGTTTACTGTTCCAACCACTAGCAATTCCTGACGTCAATAATGGGGGGAGGAGATTTCGACAAAATTATTTGGTAATTTCTTTGAATCGACCGTGACTGGCAATAAATAACGTCTCTTCGATATGAACATTGAAAAACTGTGAGTCAACTTGGTTTGTCAGATTCACACAGCACTTTTTCGGATCAATCATCGAGGCATTATTAATTTCGACTATGGGTTTTGGTCAGTTGATGTAATTTCTAAATTAAATAGTTTTAAATTTTATTGCGAAAAATATTACTCCAGCCAGGGTTTGAACCTGGAACCTCTCGTATACTGTGCGGGTGTCGTGCCAATTCGACCACTGAGGCTGTGGTAATATTTATCGCAATAACAACTATAAGATGGAGCATCGCCGATTCTTCGGTCGACGGTGTATAATAAACAGAATAGTAAATTTCTTTTGCCAGTATAATAACAATCAAGTAATTTCTTTGCATCGACCGTGACTGGCAATAAATAACGTCTCTTCGATATGAACATTGCGAAATATTACCACAGCCTCAGTGGTCGAATTGGCACGACACCCGCACGGTATACGGGAGGTTCCAGGTTCAAACCCTGGCTGGGGTAATATTTTTCGCAAAAAATTTAAAACTATTTAATTTAGAAATTACATCAACTGACCAAAACCCATGGTCGAAATTAATAATGCCTCGATGATTGATCCGAAAAAAGTGCTGTGTGAATCTGACAAACCAAGTTGGCTCACAGTTTTTCAATGTTCATATCGAAGAGACGTTATTATTTATTGCCAGTTACGGTCGATTCAAAGAAATTACTTGATTGTTATTATACTAGCGAAATAAATTTACTATTCTGAAAATTATTTGGTTCGATATTTTTCTTAGCATCACTTAGAGAGCTTTTACTCCAAAATCAACGACGTAATGAAACTTCTGACCCCATTTTTACTTAATGTTTAATGCATTTTCTTTCTAGATTTTTTAAACAGATTCAGTAAGATTGATTTTTTGAAAACGGGGATTAAATCACCGCGCAATTGAGCAGAAAAAGTATATAAATTCTCACACAAAGACAATATTGAGCTACAAAGCTCGATCGAAGATGGTACATATCTATTTACTTGTAAGAAAAATATATTATATTTATTTATTGAAAACGTAAAAGAAACAAAGGTATGTAATCAGTAGTCTGATTTTTGTTAAATCATTTTCTTGCGAAGTTTGCACTCAGCACTTGCATTGTCAACTCATCCCGCTTGATTCTACTTCGACGGAATGCAGTACTTACATCGACTTTGATTGAAGAAGCGTCCGCGGAGAAAAAAAAAAGAGCGAAGATTGTGAGAGTCTGCACGTAATACCGGGTTTCATCGTGTTTGACAGATGACTAATGCAGAACTACCGCGACGGGGGACGCACACGGGCGCACACCGGTTGGAAGCCGAGCCTACAAAGTCGTTAGCAACGTTGCTTGGCCTTGGTCAGGAGTCGTCGGTTAACGGATCGGATAGATTTTTTTTTTCATATCCGATATCTGCTTCCTGCTATCTACTTTGTGGCTCCTGTACTGTGCTTTATCATTGTCCTCGTGGCGTTTTATCTCGCATCGCGCGTATATTAATAATCCCCCGCATATGTGTGTCTTTTTCTCTACGCCGTTTAGCACGTGTCGGGAGTCCGGGACCTCTGCAAATTTTCCCTCGCCGCGAGAGCGCGATCCTTTATCGATCGCGATGATTTATTTTCGCGCGCGCGAGTTTCGCACAGGCTCGCTCGTCCAGCGGATGCGCGGTAAAACGTTTCTTTTTGACACGTTTTATCGTGCTGCTGAAAAGTTTCCACCTTTCCAGAAATACAGACCGTTCCAGTAATATGAAGACTTTAATACGGTTGTTCCTCGGTCTTGTATAATATCGACAGCATATCTATTTTCCGCACAATGTAAAGAGAACTGGTTTGACACGCGTTAACCCATTTTAAACCTCCTCAATAGCTCTCTAATACCCGATATTTGGTATCGCCGCGAGATATCTAGATCACTACTACATTACCCGCAAAGATATGGGGAAGTTTATAAGCAATCTTACATGGTGAAACGATAATAACCAAACAGAGATTGTGAAGGAAGGTAATTTGCTAAGTAGGGTCCGCTTTTTCCAGATAGTTGTGATAATTAGAAAGAAAAGACATGCACGCGATTGTCTCTGAGTGAAGTTTTATCACGCTGTTTAAGGACCGCACTTTCCAGAAGGAACGCCATTCGTGCGGAAATATTGCACGCAACGCGCGTTAAAGATAGAATGTTTATATCGCAAAGGACAGGTTTTTAATCGTACTTTCTTGAGTATACAGAATGTCGGCGTGATGCAGATAAGATGTCAATGCGCGTTTATTAATTCCGCTCGTAAACCGACGGGAAAACAAACGGATAAAAGGTTGTCCAGGTAGTGTGTTATTCCCTCGCGCGCGCGATATATTCGCGTTCGCCGCGTGAAAATATTCCGGGAGCCTGCGGGGTACGCGTTTTCGCAACAAGCGTGTCAATTATCTTATCGATTTATCGTACATGAGTCGCGCCAGCCGATTAGGCCTAACTACAACCTCTACTTCGCGCCGCGGCCCCAGAAAAAGCTCCATATAATTAAATTCACGCTCGTATTTTCATTGCAAACTTAGTTTTTCGCTCGGATCACGTATTACAAGCGTTTATTTCTTACGATATTTGTTTTCATAATTAATTGAGAACCGAGCAACGCATAAAATTGCCGGATTATTAAAAAAAATTTATAGATTATTAAACTTATTAACATTTATTAACACTCTTCCTGCCACGTGTATTATTTATGATACACCCAGAACCGCGCATCAGGCCAGATGTTTCGTAATTGATGTACCTACCTAGTAATCAGGTCAAAAGCTGTAAAAAAAAACACACAAAGGAAAGCATGGATACTGTAAGAATCGACAATAAAATACAGCGACTGGTCAAAAAACAGCCCTGGCCTGAGAGCGTAATTTTTTTTTCGCTCGGCAGTGAAAGTGTTAAATTTATGCGCTAAGAGTGTAAAATTTTCTTGCGTTAGTCAAGACCTAACGTTATAATGTGAAAACTTGAAAAGATACTTGAATACCTCACAACGCATTAGACGAACTTCCGATTAATCACAAACATATATTTATAATCATCTGCTATTGCTCATAGCCGCAAAGCGATTCGAAGCGCGCGGCAAATAGCACGACCTTCCGTACTTTTCTATACGATTGACCATAAAGCAAATACAAATCCGATTCCTCACCGGCCTCAGCCTCAACCGATGCATTCATATGCATCGGTTGAAATACGTTATTCGCATCGTCTCGAGAGACGCGGGCGGCGCGGGCGGCGGTTGCGACCTGCAGTTACATTAAGTAACATTACTCGTTCCGCACGCCAATTACTTTACGTTAAGTAACCGTAAGAGATTCCTATTTGCCGGCTTCTGATCCCGCCGACGCGGAGACAAGCGGTAATTATGCGTTTACGAGGACACGCGCGAGCTCGCTCACCACTTTCATTTCTCTAATTACGACGGTAATAACCCCTCCCCTCCTTTACGCTAGTTCTCCGCCGCCCGTCGTTTGAATCTGAATTTAATAGAACGAGCAGGAAACTCGTGATGTATTACACGCGTGGCCCACCGATTGTGTTATAGGCTGCGAGATGCGCGAGCAATGCGCATCCTCACAGCAAAAGGTTGCAAAATCCTTGTTTACACACGCGTAACGACGCGAATGACGCGCGTATTATCGCGTTAGTCTATTCGTTAATGTGCGCCTTCGTGTCGTTGCCTTTGGCATGCCACTGATCAAAAAGGAAAAAAAAGAAGAAGAAAAAGAAGAAAGAAAGAAGCGACTTTTATCCGCCGGCAGAAATGTTAACGGAGGGTAATGCGCGTGTTTCCTCAGCGAATCGTGCGAAACATATCATTACCTGAATTCCCGGGAATTAAATGCGAAAAATCGAAAGCTCCGGCTCATTCATCAAGTTACTCTTTAGTGCATGAGCGCTTCGTTTATTATTCGTTGTGTAAACGAACGATTGACATTTCGTGCACTCGTGTATTTTTACTTTCTACCGCTGAAAATTTGAAGCAAAAGCAATTTGAAAGAATTGATATATGATAGACATGTCTATTCTTAATGTCGATTCTTTTCGTATCGAAAGATATGAATTTATTCATTGTCTGCACAGTTTATTCTTTTTTATTCTGTACATTGTTACTTGTCACAAATCTGTCAATAATGTTTTCTTTTTTACCGTTTTCTTCTCTTTTTCTTTTTAAATAAATTTATCTATTTTAGAATATTGCTTTAAAAAAATTATAGAGAAATCAAGAAAAATAGAAAAATTCGGAATTTCTGATTTTTCAATTCGAGAAGTCAGTTTGCAATTTCATCCTCCGTGTGCATAAATTATATCTCCAATTTTGCGCTCAGGTCGATCACGAACGCGCCCGATATTCCGATCGCGATCGGTTTCTCCTCCGGCCGACGACGGAGGCAAGCATTCCCATCGCTCGGAGAGAAGAACCTCTCGATTAAGTATTATATCTCTCCTTTTCTACGGAATTGGGTATCCTCGGCGAATGGTGCGCGCGACCTCGCTGTCCTGCGCGTATAGGTCGTTTCACCTGTCACCTGGCGCAGGAACGAAAGAGAGAGGACGATCGCTGCGGGCGAAAAAGGAAAGGACGAGCCAATGAGCGTGTAGTCGCGGCAAACATCCCGACTGACCGGAATCGCTTCGGCGAACGCTCGGCTATGAGACCTCTCTGTAGCCGAATAAAAAAAAACGAGGACACACGTCGAGATTAACAGGTCAATACGCATGCACGTCCATTCAAAATTCTTTTGACGAGGTACCTCGCCGTTGAATGATTAAATTTCTTCATAGAGAAATAAACATACGACGCGATTAGCTTTTATCTCGGGATTTTAGCCTTCACACTCGACATAATACACGTGTAAAACGTTGTTCGATACTTTAATTCTATTAGTATCAAAGCAAGCATCACATTGTATCAACTTATTACTCTCTAAATTAAATTATCATTATTTTTATATAAAAATAAGAATAGATTAATTCAATAATTCCTCTATTGTAATCTGTTATGTGTGTATATTTGATATATTGTTATAATAATACATTTTTTGATAAGTTATTTATGGATAAAAGTATCTTTTCAGTATCACGGAATGTTTAATTTTAAGCGGCACGATATTACGGAGTATTCTCGTTCTTAATCCCAGTTATAGGAGACATTCAAAGTTAATCCGATTTGTCTTCACTTCAGTTATCGTTCCGCGCAATGCATTTCATTCGTTAATTATAAAAAAAGAAATCGCGGATATTTCCATCGCTTAGATTTAAATCAACAACCGAGAGATGACAAACTCCAGAAATCATGTTGCGTGCTTGAGTTTACTCGCGCAGGGATATAAAAAAAAATATAGGTATGGCTGACACCAAGGCGGACATATACGTGGCGAAATAACATTCTGCACATAATCCGCGACGGTACGAGGAAGAGCAGTACACCGCATTTCAAAGTTGCATTTACCACGGTGTGTAGTTGTGTACATATAGGCACGCCTCGCGTAGGTGTAGAAGAGATCGCGGTCATTAAATCGCCACTGGAAATCTAGCGGGATGCGAGTGCGAGGCGGCGATATTCAAATGAATGCAAAACACCCGGACGCAAAGCGACAAATTTTAACGATTCCGCCAAGGATTACGTCGAAAAGTTGCAGGTATTAAAAGTCTGCGAATGCGCGAAATACAAAATGGTAAAAATTGAATAAACAATCGAAAGATTGATGGCAAGTTTTTACAAACAGGAACTGGAAACAAGGACAACCCCATAAAAGATATATATGTACTAAGGAAATCCAAATCTGTCTAACCGAAAGATAACAATTACATTACGCGTGCGATACTGTCAGAACTGCGTATTGATATCAAAAGAATGCAATTTATATTTAAATTGCATTCGGGTGAAATATTAATGGCAAATCTTTTGACAATATCAAAATTTATATACTTACAATTAGTAGAAAATTTTGTGTTTAACTTCATACATTTTACATATATGTCCCAGTTTATCTACTCTAATTTTTATGTTAATTTAACAGAAAACCAATATATGTGAATAAATAACGCAAGTAATAGATATATATGTGAAAAATGGAAATTCTTATAGAGAGGAAAGTAACACCACTTATCTGTTTATTTTAACATGTAAAATATGTCACCATCCGAGACTGTATTTACATATAAATTGTGTTATTTTAATATTAGAAACGGTAGACAGAAAAATTAACACAATATAACAATATGTTACATTATAATGTGATATTTGTTATAAAACTCTCCCAATGAAGTTCCTAAAGACTGACTATCTTTTTTTTCACCGGCAAAAGTCGCGTGGTTTATGGCTGCGGTTAATACGTCCAGGAAGTGAGATCTAGACGTTATATTACGGCTTTCTTCGTACTATATATCTGAATCGGATGACAGGAGCCGGCCACGAGCCGCGTCGCGTCGTCCCGTTTGTAGGAGAGAAGCTCTCGGGGCTCCGCAGTCCCCCCGGAGCTAGCGGAGAGATGGATTGTGCCGGGTGGTAGTAAAAGCGCGTTATAACGACAGTGAATAAATATTGGAGTAGGTACATACACGGGCAGCATTACCATACAATACGCATACCGCGTAGAGTCGTTTTGCGGGCCACGCAAGGGTGCGACGCTTGGCTGTTGTGTCGCTCCTAGAACCGTTTTCTCCGTATGTGTATGTGTACGTACGTTTCTTTCTCTTTCTCTTTCTCTCCCCAGCCTTCTCCCTCTGATCGCCATTAATCACCACGATCTTCCACCCAGTCCCACGCAGCCACGGCGTACACTGTACGCGACATCGAAATACCGGAGGAGAGGCCTTCTCTCGGCTAACTGTAAAATAGGACCTCGCGCAACGCGGATATCGCTTATCTCGCGGTGCGCGCTGATCTATATCGACCTCTCGACACCGACCGACGGACCGTGCACGGCGTGAACTAGTTTTCCCCCCGCAGTATTTAAGCGATCACTTAATATCCAGTGTAACGCTATCGATGTTGAAAAAAAACTCGAAAAAAAGTGACGGGTCAATCCCCTGTCGCGATTACGCGATTATATTACAGTCAATATTCGTATGCAAATGTTAATTAACAAAATGTTCCAATGACTCTCTCTCTCTCTTTTTTTTCTTTTTTTTTTTCAAAACAGTATTACATTTGCATTGTTTGATATGTGTAATTTTTCGTGCAATGACAATCGTGATAATTATTGTATACCGCACGTCTGAAATATGTACGATGAATAATATGCATATGTCAGGAATCTACAATTTTTATCGTTCCCTTTCAACGCGTAATTACCACCTTCGTAATTAAATATCCAGGTCGTGACACCTAACTTGTAAATCTTTCTCAGTGCAGCTATTTCCGTAGAACAGTACGACATCATCAAAGCGACGTTAAACTTTTTGCGAATTAAAAACATTTTCGAGTCTGGGAATTTCATTCACATTAATCATTAAGTCATTCCGTTTCGCCATACGGTACAAATGCGCTAATAAGCGTCGCATTCCCTGTATAATGCATACGAAGATTGCACGCTTGACTGTTTTTCTACGAAACGGAAAGTGTTTCGACCCATTCAGACCCTGACTAAGATTCCAATCTCGGAAGAAAGCTCGAATTAAGCTCCAACCGGGTTCGAGAGAGTCTCGAAAGAAGCGTCATCCACCGCGGTTGGTCTTTAAGGACGAGCGTAAAGTTTCTAGATGCGAGCGAACCGAGCAGAAACGATCGCGCATCATTAGATCCTGTTGGCCTGCTGTCTCGGAGGTGTACGGCCGACGTAACGTAAGCTTGCATCCCGCCGACGCCGTACGACGGAGACGCGGCGACGTCGACGCGGCCGCGTCCGACAAGGATGGCCGCATCCAGAGAGACAACACAACGTGCGCGCGCGAGAGGAGATCGGAGATCGGGAGGCCGGAGAGTAAGAGCTAGAAGCGCGGCCGGTGAGACGGGGGGGCCAGGAGGGGAGTGGGTGAGCCGACCTCTGACCCGAAGCGCGCGAGGGGGACCGCGCGGCACACCGTGGCGCATAGCTCAGGCATAGCTCGGGCCATAGGCACACAAGCGCGACTCGCCCGCCTTTCACTTCGCGAGGAGACGAAGGCAAGAAACGTA
>JASTWP010002030.1:0-53142 GCA_030770255.1 Temnothorax ravouxi | reverse complement strand
TTTCTGAAAGCATCTAAGAAATTTTATGTACATTTTTAGAATTTTTTGAAGTCCCAATTCTTGCAAAATTTCTGAAAAAATTGATATTATTGAAGGACCTTGCAGTATGTGGTCTTCAATAATACCACAATAAACGCGATCACGGAAGCTCCAAACGTTCGAAATATATGTAAATCGTAATACACACTATAAAACAACGCTAGAGATCCTTTTTAAGAAAATAACTGAGTAGATCAAATTGTCTCATCATAATGTAGTCATTTTGATGTCAACGTGATTAGTCGTTTTTCCCACATAACACTCAATTATATCATCTAAAAATTCACTTCCACCTATCTCTATAATGTTTCATCACGCACAACGTCAATCTACATGGTGTCAATTTTTCGTCATATTGATCTATTCCTTTGACACAATAATGACAAACAACAATTTTGATGTCATATTGACGTCATTTTGACTGAGCTGTTTTCACTGGGTATAAAATATATGTACGATGTAGACAGTATAAAATAATTAACATAATTAAACATGCAGATTTGTAGTTGATAATGACAAAAACAGATTCAATAATGAACCTAAAACCTAACAGACTACAACGCAAGACTAACATAACTCGCAAGTTTATTAAAATCTTATGAATCACAATTTTTGATTAAATATGAATATATGATGGGTCAATGGGAACACTTTCAATTAAATAAAAATTTAATTTGGGTGTTAATTAAAATTTTATTTGTTTCAAATACAAATTAAATTTGAACTCAGGTTGGTTAGATGCTTATTAAATATTAATATGTTACATGACAAGTTAAATTCCATAGCAAGATCTTATTTAAATTTAATTTCGATCCATATTTGGAACGTACTTAAATTTAATTACTTTTATATTCAATATTTGGTTTTTATTTGAGTTTAATTTCGTTCATATAAATGACTAATATAAACCATATTTAAAACATATTTAACTCTTTTCCGCGGGGAGTTTCTTGCCGTAACCCATAACAGGGATAAATTAATAGAGTATTTGATTGAGCATTATTTAATAAATAAAGAAATGCAGTGTCCAAAGTGTGATAATAAGTTAACAATTGATAAAAGTATTTTGATGCCGAAAATCATATTATGAAAAAAATTGCCATAAAAAATATGTCAAAAAACAATGTACGTTTCAAACAAGCGCAAAAATGTGATACGTGGTTTAACAAATCGAAATTAAGTTTGGAAACAGTATGCCGATTGACAGCATATTTTATTATGTTACGGCCTCCGCGACATCAATTTTTGTGTATTGAGTTACAAAGGACCACCCCACTAATCATTGAGATTTTGGTTCCCGGCCAAATTGTTTGAAATTTTAGTATGTTGTACTGTTTTGACCTCCCGATCAAAAGTCTCAATGGGACCTAGGTCTGAAAATCAATAGTTTTTGAGTTATAAAGCTCAGAAGTCTCATATTGGCCATTGTTGCGTGGTCTCATTGTGAGTCAAGATACTGTCATTCTCAAACTTCCCTGGGGGAAAAATGGTTTTGGAGATGGGTTATTTTGGCTTTTCATATATATATATATATATATATATATATATATATATATATATATATATATATATATATATATATATATATATATATATATATATATATATCTATGAAAAGCCAAAATATATATATATATATATGATTTACGGAAAATCGTAAATGTTCTAAGGGATTTTTTACTTTTGTGATTTTCACCTCATTTCAAGATACATAATCAACCCCCACTCCCCAGAAATTTATTGGTTACCGGCGTTACCGCGTCGCGTCGCTTCTTGTCGCGCGCAAGTGCTTCCGAGTCCTGTGTGTATGAGCTCATTGAGAGAAAGTTTCATGTGCGTAATAAACTGATAGCTGATGAGCATTGGATAGAAAACATGAATAGAAGACCAGTAAGTACGAATTGTCTGCAATATTTAATCCTTTTTCATACTTATTTAGTAGCACATAGTAATTGAGGTTAAGTTAGGTTAACCGGTATTCTCCACGTGGATGTAAGTGGATATTGTAATGTATTTACATGCACTTGACCAAAAAACATGACAAGTAACATTGGGAGCTTTCCAATAAGCGACACAAGTCAACACAAACATCGTTTTATTTTTTTTTACAATGAGTAACAAAGACAAAATGACACTTGCGTCGACTTGTGTAGCTTGCTGGAAAGCTCTCATTGTAACATGACATTAATAACATATCTGTGTCTGTTCAGAGAACAGACAAAAAAACAAGAAAGAACAATAATAATAATAATGGGAAAAATTATACAGGATGTTATTAAAGGTACACAACAAAAATCGAAACATTGATCTAAATAAACAGGAAATATCTGTGTTTATAAGCTGTGGTAAGTCCCATATATTAGCCCAGTCAAAATAAGAAATTTGACAGAAATAATTCCAAAAGTTTTGAAACTTGATAGAGATGTTTGTTTAGGCTTACTAATAAACGTCTATAAAGTCCTGATAAGTTGAAGGTGAGCGTTTGCCACCATCTTGAAAAATAGGTACATTTTTTCGTTTTTTTTTGCATATATTTGTGAAATATTGATTTTATTGAAAAAAATAGTTATTATCAAGATGAAAACTTATTAAATTGTCTACAAGAAAGTATTATTTAATTTTTTTATAACTATAATAGTTTTCGGGAAAATGAGCTGCAAATGTTTCGTAAGTAGCTAGTGAAGTTCGAACACTTTTTATATTATACATAAAAACCCCTATTTTTTATTGTACTATCTTTTTCTACTAATTAAATTGAACAACTTTTCTGATAAAAATTGAAGTGTTGCAAAGGGAACATAACATAATTTGACCTTAGGTGTAGGCATTAAGCTCATATAAAGGACACTTTTAATTTTTCTAGTGGAACAGTATATTGAGACTAAATCAAGTCAAAAGTTCTGTACTACATGTCCCTCCAACAAACAATAGTAGTGAGTATAGGCCGATTCTTCTCCGGGGGCTCCGAGGGGGGGTGAGGGAGCGGGGGTATCGGATTTTGCGGGGGCGATAAGGGGGAGGGGGAAGGAGGCGGGGTATCGGATTACACAAGGGTATCGGGTTACAAGGAGATAACGCGGGGGTGAGAGGGAGGGGAGGGGACGGGGTATCGGGTTACACAAGGGTATCGGGTTACACAAGGGTATCGGATTTCAAGGATATCGGATTACGAGGGGAAGGGGGGTGACCTTGGCATACCAAGTGTATGACTCACCGGGGATGACTCACCGGGGGATGACTCACCGGGGATGACTCACCGGGGGATGACTCACCGGGGGGATGACTCACCGGGGATGACTCACCGGGGGTGACTCACCGGGGATGACTCACCCTCGTTCGCGGTTGCGCCGCGGGTCCGCGCGGGGGGTCCGCGTTCGCGCCGCGGGTCCGCGGGTCCGCGGGTCCGCGCGGGGGGTCCGCGTTCGCGCCGCGGGTCCGCGTTTGCGCCGCGGGTCCGCGGGTCGGGGGGGGGAAGTCCGCGTTCGCGCCGCGGGGTACGTTCGCAACGACGCCGCTAGGCGGCGTATAATAATAAGACTAACTCGATAGCGCACTAAGCAGGAGCAAGACATTTTGTCAATGACGCATCGAACCTGTCGGAACATGTTCGTCGTAAACAAATTTTTTCTGGGAAAAGGGGGGTGTTATCGCGTAGACTAAACAATTTTTGCACTATTTTTTCACGACGCAGTACGCGAGACAAAGGAAAAAATGACGACGATCAAAGCGATGATAAAATTTAGGTAGGGATGGATGGACATGCGCGCAAAGAAATTACATCGTTCGTTTAGTTGTAAGAAAGTAAGTCTGTTTACTTAAATTTTCTTTTTTTTACATAATATATCTTACGTGCTAAAAACTAAAGCTGCGAGCTCACAATCGATGAGCTGATTTGTATTGAACGCATCGCTAGCGTATATTACATTCGACGCTTCCTTGGGATCCGTCACAGTGGACGCGATATCGGAGAACTGCGCAAACTTTGCGTCGACTGCCGCAAGTATTCTGATCAGTCGATCGAATCTCGCATCGATGCACCGATCGAGATTGAACATACGACACAACGTCGATTCGGTCATCATCAAGCGTACGTTTACAGGTTCGAGACGTATGAGTTTGACGTTATTAACCGACGTACAAACTCTCACCGTTAGCGGTCCAACGTTAATAAAACTGTGGATATCTTTGATGTAGTCATTGCGAAGGAAATTATGAATGTTCCGTCGTTGCTCGTAGAGTGCCTTCCACGTTTCAAGAGATAACAGCAGTTCCTTTCCTCGATGATCTCCAACGGCGATCTCCACGTAACTCGGTGGACCCACGTTGATGCCAATTTCGAGAAATTTGTATCCCGTAGCTGTCAACGCGTATCGTCTGCCGAGTATACGAATCGCGCAACGCTCCAACGAAATGCTGTATAAAAGAAATGAAATTAGTTTTTTCCTTTCGTAAGTCGTACAATTTGCAAAAATATAAAAAACTGGGGGAAGGCTCTATATGTTTTTTCTGCTTAAAAAAAACTTACCTGTTACATCTGTTCTCGCACGACTGAGTTTCAACGTCGTGAATCGGCACGTAATAATTCATGGCATTCACGTGTTTTCCACCATTGTTGTTGCTGCTGCTGCTGCTGCTGCATCCTTCAAAGGAGAACATTTTTTCTCTCGGCTCTGAGAAGTTGTGACCGTCAGTACAAGTGATCGCGACAAGACTGATCATGTAAAATTAATCGAGTATACGCGGCAACACCGACATTCCGAAAGTAATAATGTGGTGGGGGAAAGCGGGAGGGGGAATTAATGTTTATAATCGAACCTGTCGGGACATGTTCAGTAAACAAATTTTTTCTAGGAAAAAGGGGGTAGTTATCGCGTAGACTAAACAAATTCGCTAAAGAATCTACCTACGCAGTACGTAAAAAACAAAGGAAGAAATGACGTCATCGGGACGATGAATCGACCCGATAACGCGTCGAACCTGTCGGAACATGTTCGTCGTAAACAAATTTTTTTCTAAGTAAAGGGGGAAGTAAAGCCTACTCTAACGATGATGATGATGATGATGATGATGATGATGGGAGAAGGGAGTAAGAAATAAAAACGTTATGAAAAAAGATACATATAATTTATTTTTAATTCCGGCAATTATCGTTACACGTTAACAATGTATTTCATTGGACGTTCGCGTAGCGCGCGACCACCAGTTAAATAATTTTATTACATTTTGTAACGCGCAATTCTTGACGTGTTTTCCGCATCGCATAGTATTGGTGTCGTCTAGTTTAGTCAAAGATTCGATATCTTCGTAATGCGCATCCAGAGTCTCGACGATTAGGTTTTTTCTCGCATAATTCTCCAGCAGATCCACTAGCCACTCTCGTTTCTGACATCCCTTGACATACACGAGAGTCGGCATCTCGTCGTCATCATCATCATCCTCTTCATGATCTTCTTCTTCTACACCAAGCACGTCCGATGTAATCAGGCGTTTCACCGTGCTGTACGGCACGTTTCCGTCTTCCCATCGTAATCCATGGTGATTCGCGATCAACCAGGTAGCGCACGATTTGTCGGATTTTGTGAGGAGATTCCACGGCATGGGTTACTCAAAAATATGATGCGACAGAACGCAGCCTTTTCTCAGCACCGCCACCTCCTTCACGACAAATTTCATCCCGACGAGGAATCCTTGCAAGTCCACGAACGTTGGTACGGACATGACGAGATCTCTCTCTCTCTCTCTCTCTCTCTCTCTCTCTCTCTCTCTCTCTCTCTCTCTCTCTCTCTCTCTCTCTCCTCGCTCCCTCCCTCCCTCCTTCCCTCCCTCCCTCCCTCCCTCCCTCCCTCCCTCCCTCCCTCCCTCCCTCCCTCCCTCTCTTTCTCTCTCCCTCTCTCCCTCTCTCCCTCCCTCCCTCCCTCCCTCTCCCTCTCTCTCCCTCTCTCTCCCCCTCTCTCCCTCTCCCTCTCTCTCCCTCTCTCTCCCTCTTTTTCCCTCTCTCTCTCCCTCTCTCTCTCTCTCTCTCTTTCTCTCTCTCTCTCTCGTCGATACGTCAATCGAGAGGAATGACGCGCAACTCTGCAAACCGTCTCGCGACACTCTGATTTTATACTCCCCCCTCCCTTGCCCCACCCCCCTCTAAATAATTGTATCGGAGAGTCGACGTTGCCGCGAACACTCAGACCATTTTACGCACCACGTTCGTCAACGGGTTGTACTCAATCACGCGGTCGTGTATGATGAAACAGTACGCGGAGGTATTCGGTGGTACGTTCTCCATGCAGTCGAATTCTATTCTGACATCCACGGTGGCGGTTTTTACAGATTTGTTTTGGCGAGAGCAATCGATGATCACAAACGGGCCGTTACGCAGAAAAGTCGAAACGGTGAGACTCGGCTCGAAATATTCATATCCGTAGTAGCCTTTGCAGAAACGCGCGTACATATCGTACAAAATCGCCCATCGGTGTTTGCCAAAGTCCAAATTCAAGTCGTCGTACGGATAAACTTTTGAGTTTAGGTAGAGTTTTACGTTGGTCAAGTTGCAGTCGTCGAATCGGCTTATGTCGGCGGACATGACGTTCTTCCGACCCGTCTGCAGAGCGAAGACGACGTATCGCGGTTTCTCGAGCTGAGTCGCGGTCTTGATGGCCCACGAGTGCTTGGTCGTGTTCTGCAACAGGGGATACTCGTACAGATCCCATGAACGGAAACCCATACTTAGATATCGTCCGTCTTCCAAGGCGCGCAGCATCGACAGCTTGTTGATCTCGTTCAATACCACGTGAGGCATTCGCCATTGTATCTTGAGTATTTTGGTGGTGGGCTCCAACGCAAGACTTCCCACCAGGGAATTGTTGTCGTTGCGCGATTGTATCAAGATCAATTCGTGACGAGCGTTGATCACCACGCGTTTGCAATCCTCGCAAAATCCCAGTAACAAGTTGAGCGGTATGCAAAAATTGAAATATCCGTTCGCGTTATTCTGTGGATCCCAGCCAGCGTTTCTCAGGATCACGCTTCTGTCGGACGATACGGTAACGTAGTTCTTGAGCGTGCTGGTTATTCCTACATATCGAACGCCTTGTCGAACATGAACGCGACGCAATTAGTCGTTCAACACTAGCATCTCATATGTCGCGCGCAAACTCACGTTCACGCGTACACTGGTGCGTTATCGCTCTCGCCGTCGTACGTGCAATCTAATGGTGATCTCTTCTCCGCGAAAATTGAGCAATCGTCCGTCTTGATCAGCGACGCGTATCGTTAGATTCGTAACGCTCCGCGCGATGATCGGCAGGTAAATGATCTGCGCCGGCGTTTCCGATATCTTATATCCCGGTGGTACGCTCGGTGAGAACTCGTGTATCGTATGAACACGTTTGCCGTTGCTGTACGCACCCGCGGTCACGTTACACTCCACGCGGATAATGTTTACGTTGATAATATTAATCGGTGCGTCCGATTCGTGCCACTGTCCCGGCTGCAATATACGCGTCGACGAGAATCCCAGCAGCGATCCAACGTTGTTCGGTTTGTTGATGTTCACTCTGAAAGCGCATTTGATCTCGCTCTTCATCGTATTGTAATTTGCGCGGAGCACTATCGGATATTCCGCGGCCTCGTCTTCGTAGCCTTTCGCGCGAACGGTCTCCTCTCGCGCGATATTCGCGACCGACGTACTATTGTCGTTGGAACGAACCACGCGTCGCGGACGTTTCCGTGAAATTTCACGTTTCAAAAACTCGTGTATGGCCCGTATCTCGTACGATCCCTCGGGAATCGTAATTTCCGTGTCATCCTCATCGAAATAAAATTTATTATTCGAAAAATTCACGTTCGGAATCGTGTGATAAGTCTCAAAACACGTTAGACCGAGCTCGTAGTCACCGTCGCTCAGATCCACGGCGGGAAAATAGTGCTCCGCGAGGATGCTGCTCTTCCCGGTCAACGTGAACGTTATTATAGACATGTCGAAGCGGAAGCTGTTCGACGAACACTGAGTCTCCACACGGCGCGTTGTCAGATTTTAAATCAGCGCCGATCGTCATCGATCGTCCGGAGAATTTGCAAGCACAATTGTCCACAGATGCTCTGATCGTATCGCTGATAAGACGTGCGATTGTACTCGATCTTCGTCACGCTCGGTCCGAAATATCGCACCAGTTTTTTCGGTGATCGAAGATTGCCGAAACTGTCAAAATATACGATTCGATCTCCCCTTTTGGCGTACGCTACCCAATGAGTACCGGGGCCCGCTGCATCGTCCAAATCCACGATACCGCTCTCGTTTCGACGTACACCGTCGACGATCGGTAACGAATCACGCATGAAAACACCTCTGAAGAACGGTACGCGCATTCGCCTTGCCAGTCGACTCAATTGTACGTTAGTCGTAATACCCGCCGGCATATTTAACGTCTTTTTGACGTTTTTTTTTATTTCTAATTTTCAACGCCACTCCTCGCCCGCGTTTGTGCGGGCCGAGATACAGTCCCTGTCCCTATTTGTACGGAGCGAGATAAAGTCCGCGACCTTCCATGGCGCGATTGTGACGTTGCGTCTCTTCCAGCTGACGTCGCGCCTCTTTGCTAGCGCTCACCGCCGTTGTAGTTCCGGCCGCTCCGCCGGCCAGAGAACCGAGAACTCCCAACAACGGTAGAATCGGCAATACGCCACCTCGTTTCGCTGTCGGAAGTATTCGTTTCTTCGTCGACCTTTTCCTCGTTTGTGTTTTCCGTGTTTTCAAACCCATTCCGAGCTTCGTCTTAGCCTTCCTGGCCGCCCAGACCGCTGTAGCGGCAGCGGCCCTCTTTCCGAGAGCCGAATCTCTCGCGATGACGCGTCCTAACGCTCTCTCGGCGAGTATCTTGTCCGCCGCGTGTCTCTCGGTGAGGCCTTTGTCACGCGAATAGGCTATGTCGTGCTCGCGACACGCCGCGTCCAATGGATTTACACCCGGATTACCTCTAGCCAATCGTTCTCGCAGACGAGTACCCGGACCGCAAAACTGATAGCCGGGAATGTGCAATTCGATCGAAAGTGCACCTATCGCGCGATTAAACAGACCTCTACCAGTTTTTAATTTCATTGACATTCGGCGCTAAAATCGCGAATGTTCGAAGTTCTCGACAGCAGGACGAACATCTTTGCGACTGAGCGATTCGCGGTGCCGCGCATCTATAAATAGACGTTCGAACGAGAAAGTTCGATTTAGTCGTACAAAGTGCGAAGAGAAAAAAAAATGAGATTCGCGCGACAACCGTTGGCGATTCGCGTGACGAATTGCGACGACAGATCATGGTCGATGGAGGGCAACGCGGAGAGGCGTAGACACGGTACGATGCTGCGACTACTATACGCGCGATCATTTGCGGTCCCTCGAATTGCGGTAAAACCAACATTCTGATAAGTTTGCTGGAAAGTCCGCACGGTGTACGTTTCGAGAACGTGTACGTGTACTCGAAATCGCTGCAACAACCGAAATACCGATATCTGGAGAATTTACTGACATCGATCGACGAAATCGGCTACTACACCTTCTCCAATAACAGTGACGTCATTCCACCGAGCGACGCGTGTCTAAACTCGATCTTCGTCTTCGACGACGTGGCGTGCGATAAGCAAGACACCGTGAGAGAGTATTTCTCGATGGGCAGGCACTCGAGCGTCGACTGCTTTTATCTCTGTCAGACGTATGCGAGAATACCTAAACATCTGATACGCGACAACGCGAATCTGCTGATCCTGTTCAGGCAGGATGGCACTAATTTGAAACACGTGTACAACGATCACGTGAATACCGACATGTCGTACGATGAATTTTGCTCCTTGTGCCACGATTGTTGGCAATGCAAGTACGGATTCGTAGTGATAGACAAGGACAGCGAGGGCGGCAGTGTGGTCTAGTGGTAGAGCGCCAGACTCGTAATCTGAGGAACCAGGTTCGAGTCCACTAGAGTCATGTAAACATGGAATGTTTTTCCGAAGCTGCGCCCCTCCGTGCAAGATAGGCTCTTGTGCGGAGTAAACTGGGCTCCGTCTTTCGGAAAGAGACGTTAAGCCGTTGGTCCAAAAGGGTTAAAGTGCAATGAGAGGAGAAAGGGTAGTAGTGTAAAGGTTTGGGTAACGTTCCTTATAAAAACGACTTGCAAACCCTGCGGGGATAAGCAATAAAGATTATAGACAAGGACAGCGCGCTTTCGAACGGCCGATACAGAAAAGGATTTAACGTGTTCGCGATACCGCAAAAGCGGTCAGTCGTCGCCGATATGTCGTCGAGGGTGAAACGTTAGCGTTACAGAGAGAGAGAGAGAAGATCGACGCTCTGCTTTTTTTCCACGATGGCCGCGATCGACGGGAGCGTGAATATTCGCAAACGCGAGAAGATCGTGAAAGATATCGCAAAAACGAGTGATTCGATTCGCAAAAAACTTCGCGCTTTGAAGACCGGTAAAATCGAGAAGGACATTGAGTTGGACACGCACTTTAAGCCTCTCATCGGGCCATTGCAAAAGATTGTCGACAACTCGAGCTTGATCGCGGTGAAGAAAGAGGAGCCGGCGGAGAGCGTCGCTGACGCAAAAATCAAAACGCAATCAATTCGACAGCGCGGGGAGGAGGAGGAGTTTGCTACTCCGGATGCTACACCGAAGAAAAAGAGGGAACGATTAGACTCCTGGTCGGATCTGTTATCGTCGACACCGCGTAAATCTAATCAATCGAAACACTCGAAAGTACTATCGATGACCTCTACACCGATAACTTCTACGCCGACGAGAACTGTGCAACGTACAAGTCCCGAATTCCTCGAAGACGTGGATGTTTTCGAAACCACGGACGACTCGATCGAGACGATTGTTCAAAAGCAGTTGCAAACGTCGGAGGGTCGAGAATTTTTTGTAGAAACGTTGGAGAGTCGCTTGAGTCCACTGAGCCGATTGTATATCGCAGAAGTTTTGGGCGCCGATACAACAATAGACACCGTGTACGGTGTTTATCTCGGCAAGAATGAATTGATGCTCGGTAATAAACTTTTTGACGTGGACAAAGCGGATAATATAATTATCGTTGGCGTACGATACGCCGGCACACCTGGTATTTACGAGTTGATCTTCAAGAAAGTACCCGATGATAAGACCCGGCCGCCTCTACACGGAGGCGGATATGCAAAAGTACAAGGACATAATGGTGGCGACGAGTGCTCATAAATACAAGCACGATCCTCGAGGGCGAGTAATGGGCAACAGGGGATCCAAGTATCAATCGATAATCTCACCGTTGATATCGACCAAACTCAAGGAGAAAAAATCCGGAAAGGGATTATTCGCGCCTCGCGCTATGACGCTAACCGACAATAAGATCGACTACGTCCACTGGGACGACCCCAACGAGCTGGTGGATCGTCTGCGATTGCTCGACGCTTCGCGTCAAGCTGGCACCAATGCCCACGACAATGAGATCATGTCGATTATCGAGGAACTTCGCGAGGCTGGGCTTATTATAAATTAAATGGCGCGACAGCAATCTGTTTAATCAGCGTCGAAATGCCGATCAATAAATTTGGATTGTTCGAGTAGAGCGAAGACACAACGAATGCCATTTCATACCATCGGTGGAGCGGATTAGTGAGAAATTTCGTGCGCGACAACGCTCTGTGTCGCACCGCCACGGACTTTGACGCAAGGACGCGCAAAATTCGTCGCGTGACGCAACCTGAGACTGACGGTGACGCGGTTAACAAACTATACGTGGATCAGTGCGTTAAAAGTCTGCGAGATCAACGGAAAGTGTCAGACGAGAAGCTTACCGCGTTCGAGAAGGACGTACGAACGTTACAGACTGTGATAAACGCGCTTCGGCGTACGAATATCGTTAGATTGAAAACGGCTAATGAACGATGAAGAAACGGTTCAGCAGAAACGACTATCGAACGGCGACGAGTGAAGAGAGGCAACGGTTAATTGACGACGGCGACGAACAGCAACGAACGATTCGAGAACGGTTGTCGGACGGCTGTCTTACGGTTCGAGAACGGTTGTCGGACGGTTGTGGAACGGTTCAAAAACAGCTCAGAAACGATTACGAGCGGTTTAGAAACAGCTGCGAACTACGCGGAGACAGGAAAGGCTACAAACGGCTAAAGAACGTCGACGACGACGACAACGACGATGAGTGACAAACAACGGTTAACTGACGACGACGAACGACAACGAACGGTTTGAGAACGATTGTCGAATGGCTGTCGAACGGTTCAAGAACGGCTCGAACTTGTTTCTGAGCGGTTCAGAAGCAGCAACGAACGACACAGAAACAGAAACGGCTACGTACAGCTGAAGGACGAAGACGAACAGCCAACGAAACGCTAACGAAACATGAGACCGTTAAAATCCGATGTGGATAAAAATATCGAAAAGCGATGGTTGGTGGACGAATTGCACGCACCGGAGAGAAGAAATTTTCCCCGCAGACATGTCATAGTGCGAGGGTACGACGACCTGTGGCAGGTTGACATCGTCGAGATGCGTCCATACTCGCGTTTCAACGGAGGCTACCACTACATACTCACCGTCATAGATGTGTTGAGCAAGTACGCGTGGGCCGTGCCGCTCAAGGGTAAAGGCGGCAGCGAGACAGCCGTCGCTATCGCTGAGATAATTCGAGATAGCGGGAGGTGCCCTAGTAACCTACAAACCGACATGGGAAAGGAATTTTACAACACCGACGTGCAACGTCTCGGGAGAGAAAACACGGCATCAATCATTATTCCACGTATTCGGTGTTGAAGGCGTCGGTCGTCGAGCGATTCAATCGCACGTTAAAAAACAACATGTGGAAGATGTTTACGATCAACGGAACTTACAAGTGGATCGACGAGCTACCGCGACTCGTGTCGGATTACAATGCGCGCAACCATCGAACGATCGGCATGCGACCCGTCGACGTTACCCCCGCGATCGCCGAAAGACTCTTGGCTACGGTGTACAGCGCGATAAAGATCGCGGGCCCGGCAAAGTTTAAAACGGGCGACTCGGTACGCGTTAGCAAATACAAGACGATTTTCGAGAAGGGTTACACGCCGAATTGGACCACCAAGGTGTTTAAGATCGTCAGAGTGCAGCATTCCAATCCCGTAACCTACCTACTCGAGGACTATCGTGGAAAATCCGTCGCTGGAGCGTTCTACGAGCACGAGTTGCATCGCGCGACTTATCCTGACGTGTATCTCGTGGAAAAAGTACTGCGCAGGAGAGGCGACGAGGTTTACGTGAAATGGCTGGGATTCGACGGATCGCACAACTCTTGGATACACAAGAACAATGTTATTTAATTCGTGCAAACTGTATTTTATGCTTAATATAAAAATGATACATGTAAAGTATCTGAAATATGTGATACATATAAAGTATATAATAAAAAATATTAAATACCAAATACATGTACGATATCTTTATTAATATCCTGTCTAATATAATACGTTATCTACTATTGCGGGTTTCATGTTCATCGTGGCGCCATAAACAAATTTTTGTCTTTGAGAAGAGGGCTGTTATTGCGTAGACGTATCTATTTCACACTATTTTTTTACAACGTAGTACGCGAGACAAAGGAAGAAATGCAAAACAAAGAAAAAATGATCTTTCAAGATTAAGTTGGAGCGAGAGAGAGAGCAAAGGGTATATAACGAGGGATGCATCAAATTGCAGCAGTATGATTTGAGAGCTTATGCGTGAACTATTTTGACATATATATTAGTCATTTACGCTGTGCAGCGATTCATCTGTGCAGCGATCGAGACACTTAAAATCTGTGTGCAGCGATTCATCTGTGCAACGATCGAGACACTCATCTGGTAAATATACATATTAATATTAAAAATAATAAGAGTGCGATATACTTTTTTTGCGACATTATAATTTTATAACACCATACTTTTTTTTTGTCAAGGGTTCCAGAGTATGGAAGTGGTAGCGGAAGGCTTCGGCCTTAGGCTAACGCAAAAGGATCTTCACACACTGGTCAACTTAAATTGGCTGAACGACGAGGTAATTAACTTTTACCTGAATCTGCCGATCGCCAGAAGTACATCTTCCGACACGTATCCGAAAGTACACGCGATGAACACGTTCTTTTATCCGAAACTTTTTGTCGGGCGGTCACTCGTCGTTAAAACGATGGACCAGGAAAATTGACATATTCGCGCAGGATATTATAATTATCTCTATACATCTGAATGTTCACTGGTGTATGTCAATAGTAGATTTCCGCGATAAAACGATTGTATATTACGATAGTATGGGTGGTGATAATCCGAAATGTCTGACTGCGCTAAAACTATATTTACAAGATGAGTGTCTTAACAAGAAAAAACACTCTTACGATATGAGCGATTGGGAATTGAAGTCCGCCAAGAACATTCCGCAACAGACGAACGGGAGCGATTGTGGCGTATTCTCTTGCATGTTCGCCGAGTATGTCTGTGCAAACAGGAATATAACGTTCACGCAGGACGATATGCCATACTTTAGGAATAAAATGGTTTATGAGGTAATAAATGGAAAGATTGTATAAATTTTTTTTATTGAATAAATGTTTATAATATAAAATATATAAATGTGTAATTAATATTGAGATAATATGAGATAATATATGGAAATATTGTATAAAAATGTTTTATTGAATAAATGTTTATAATATAAAATATATATATGTGTAATTAATATTCCTTCATCTATTGTAATACATACGTTATATACATACATACATACATACATTCATACATTTATATGTCATACTACATTACATACATTGCATACATTATTCTTTATTGTTCCTTATCACTCAGTTCAAACTCGCTCATCATTATTATTGTTCTTTCTCTTCGAGCTGTTCGCTCGAATCTTCATTCATTTCGCGCAATGCAGCTCGTGCTCATATAGCACGCAAGCGATAGTATTCCGGCCATACGGCGTAATCACCTTCATTGTTCCTAGGTACTAAAAAGTCAACTCTATTCCACCGATTCCAGAGTTTATCGCAAAACGCGTCTTCGTCTTCAGCACTCATGTAACGAAATCTCTTTGGAATTTTCATCGAAATTCCACTCATATACCGTTTCGACATATTACCGAAAGTTGCTATTGTTTGTATCCACAGTTCTTCCCGCACACATAGATTTCCGATTGCTTTTTGCAGAGGGTATGTCGTCAGATTCTAGCGAGCGTCCTCCTTCAACTCCTGATTGAAGCGATTCTCATTCCACAAGATCGGCGATGGAGTCGCTCTGTTTTGCAGCGAGTTATCGGAATCGGAATCGGACGCATACATTATCGTTTTTGGTTCCATTATTGTCTCCGTTGACAATGTAAAGTGAAAAAAAATCAAAAGTTTTACGTATACAGGGTGATTCGAAACTATCGTTTGTCCTTAAAATGTCGTATTCCTGACTTAATTTTGAGACGATTTTTCCTTTACCAAAACTTTGTCCGAAGCTTAGTTTTTGAGTTATTACAAGAAATAGTCAGCGAATCACGGAACGAGTACGGAAGGTAGGCAGGGGCGGCGCGACTCACCGTCCGACGCGGGTGATTATGTGGGGTGCTCGCTGCGATCAGTGCTCGATGCTTGCTACAAGCGATGTACGCGTACACACATTACACACACACAATTACTCACTCATTCATTCTTACCTTGCAGAGATTCGATCTCTTCATACTGCTGATGAATATTTGCTTCATAACCGTTGATAAATGAGACGTTTCCATGTGCGAGAGACACACCGAGTAATAAGCGAGAAGTTTTTTCTTTGACAAATTGTATCACGTATCGACACGTTCACAGATTTACTCACGCACTTGACCGATAAGATTAATAAACAAATCTACCGGTTTATCACTGTTAATTACTACCGATTAACCGTTCGATGACTGAGAATTACTCGAAGAAAGAAACACATTACGCACAATCACATCACAGTAAAAGGAAAACTTCTACTTGATTACATCACAGTAATTAAGTAGAAGTTTTCCTTTTTTTATTAATTGTATCACGTAATCAATACCTTTACGAATTTACTCGCGCACTCGATCAAGAACAATTATAACGGTTAATGCAATTAATTACTACCGATTAATTAATTATTAAAATCACTTTAAGAAAGAAACGCGTTAAATACTTAACTGCACAGCGCACTGTTAAGCCTATTAACACAATGCTCGATGCGGAGACTTCGCGACGACAACAAGCAGTCAACAGGTTATGTTGGTACTAGCGCTGCCGAACGTAAACATGTGACATTATGGAGGATTCACACTGCGTTCGATTGCGTCTCCATTACGCGTGATTGGCGCGAGACACATGTCTTGTGATTGGCTGAAACCTCCGCGGTACTTACGAAAACGTGTAGCATTACTGCGAATACAAGATGTTCCACGTAGAAATGTGTTGGTCGCTCTGAAAAGAGCGGATTTATCTTTGGTCGCTCTGAGAAGAGCGGATTGGTTTGAAGTCGGAAAAATTTTATAACAGGTGCTCAAAATGACCACCATCCATTCTAACGCAAGCTCTTATGCGTTTTAATAAGTTTCTTTCGACGTTCTCCATCATTTCTTCGTCGATGGCCCAAATAGCATGTCGTAATCTCGTATCTAAATCGTCGACATCCTGGGGAAGCGTTTTATAAACTTTTTCCTTACAATATCCCCATAAAAAAAAATCTAAAGGATTGAGATCCGGAGATCTTGCGGGCCAACGTATCGGACCGTACCGACCCATCCAGCGTCCAGGAAAGTGCTCATTCAAGTAATTTGTAACAATTCTGGCGTTGTGTGGCCCAGCACCGTCTTGTTGAAACACAATCTTGTTTCTCTCCAATAATGGAACTTCTTCTAAGAAATCTGGTAGATTATCTCTTAAAAGTTCCACGTAGGGTTATGTGGGGTGATGTGCAACATGGGGTGATGTGCAACGTTTCCGATTCCTGGTCTGCATGTCGACATTTGACAGAACCGCATACTGCCATCTATTTGTGTCAATAGTACCTTGTTTTGGATAAATAACTCGCGAGATGGCACGCACCCTGTTTTGCTGTACGAAAAGCGAGTTAAATTTCTCGAGCTCAATGTAATTTTCGCTTTTCACATTCATAGTGATTTCGTGAATTGGTTTTAGGTCATCTTATAGGTAAATATTTTTATATTGTTAGTTTTTTAAGTACTTTTGATAATCCACAGCGATTTTGTGATTTTCTTACGTTGTGTTGGTGTCACGCCAGTCCGCGCAAAATAGCGTGTTTGGGGTTATATGCAACACTTTTTTGGGGTGATGTGCAACACTCATTTTTCGCTAGTTTATCGCTATTTTACGATGGAACATGTGTATATAAAGTGTTTTAATGCATTTTTCAATGTGTTTAGTCATTATGCCACGAAAGTATAAAACTAAGGGTATCGCTGTTCCGGTCAATTGCGAGCTAATTTGGGCAGCAATACAATTGGTGAAAGGCGATCATCTGCTGTCACTCCGTTCAGCTGCTATTAGCTGCAATTTACTGTAACACTTGCGACATTCCTTATCATTTGAAATGTGTCGACATGCAAGGTCGCAACTATTTTACTTGTGACAACTGCGATTCAGATGATAAAAAATAAAGTTTTTTGCATTTTTCCTTTCATTATTCGATTATTTTGTATTTAAGAAGCCCAAATTTAACATTTAAGTCGATTGATGTCGATATTCATGCATTTTTTACCTTAATTTTACCTGTGTTGCACATCACCCCAAGAAAATTTGAAAATGCTAAAACAGACGTTTTTGAAAACTCAAAAAATTTTTAGGAAAAATTTCAAATTTTGAAAATCTAATCACGCAGAATTGTAGTATTTTCCTTCCTCTACATTATACAGCCATGATATATTCAAACATTTGATTTTTGGATATGTTTTTCGAGCAACGCGTGAACGTGTTGCACATCACCCCACATAACCCTACGTTTGGCCAGTTAAAATATCCGGAAGAACAATCGGACCAAGTATTTGAGTTCCCATTATTCCAGCCCACAGATTTATCTTCCAGCGAGTTTGGAAGCTTCTGGGTCGCGTAACTGTGGGATTTTCATCGCTCCAAAAATGCATATTATGCGAATTAAAATGTCCTTCTCGTGTGAATAATGATTCATCACTGAATATCACGCGAGAAGCGAATCTGGGATCTTGATCTACTTTTCTCAGAAAATTTTCGCAGAACGTTCTTCTTGCATGATGATCTCCTGGTTCTAAATGTTGCACGCGTGTGTAGTGAAATGCGTGCAACTTTTCTTCTTTGAGTACTCTTTGTACAGTTCCATAGGATAGATTGAGTTCTCGAGCAACCACCCGAATACTCGTTTCAGGATTATGCTCGAAAGCACGTACAACTTGCACCATGCGCCGCAAATTTCTCGCCTCGCGATCTCTCCCAGTGTCGTGCATGTTCGGAAGGACATTGCCAGTCTCGTATAATCTTTGAGCTGCTCGAAGTATGACGGGAGCCGACGGATGTCTTGCTCGATTTGGATACAATTCGGCGTATCGTCTTGCAGCTACGTAATACTGCCCGTGACACTCGCCAAGTGCCATCAGCATGTCGTAATATTCTTCGTTTGTGTATCGTACTGCCATATCGTCCTCTTAACGCTTCTAATAATCGAGGGATTATTGATTCCAGTGTCGATCGCTCTATCCTATTTATGCGATCTTCGCGGGGGTCGGTATCCCCTCCCCGCGGCCCGCGACGAATAGCGAGTTTCGCGCGTCGCGCGATGCGCGTCGCGTGGGCGCCGCGTGGACTCACGTTATACTACTACTACATACGTACATAAATTATAATACATACATTACATATGTATATACATTACGTTATATTCGGTAATGTCCCCACGGCAACGTATCGGTCGATGCGCGTCGCGTGGGCGCCGCGTGGACTCACGCGACGCGCGAAACACGCTATTCGTCGCGGGCCGCGGGGAGGGGATACCGACCCCCGCGAAGATCGCATAAATAGGATAGAGCGATCGACACTGGAATCAATAATCCCTCGATTATTAGAAGCGTTAAGAGGACGATATGGCAGTACGATACACAAACGAAGAATATTACGACATGCTGATGGCACTTGGCGAGTGTCACGGGCAGTATTACGTAGCTGCAAGACGATACGCCGAATTGTATCCAAATCGAGCAAGACATCCGTCGGCTCCCGTCATACTTCGAGCAGCTCAAAGATTATACGAGACTGGCAATGTCCTTCCGAACATGCACGACACTGGGAGAGATCGCGAGGCGAGAAATTTGCGGCGCATGGTGCAAGTTGTACGTGCTTTCGAGCATAATCCTGAAACGAGTATTCGGGTGGTTGCTCGAGAACTCAATCTATCCTATGGAACTGTACAAAGAGTACTCAAAGAAGAAAAGTTGCACGCATTTCACTACACACGCGTGCAACATTTAGAACCAGGAGATCATCATGCAAGAAGAACGTTCTGCGAAAATTTTCTGAGAAAAGTAGATCAAGATCCCAGATTCGCTTCTCGCGTGATATTCAGTGATGAATCATTATTCACACGAGAAGGACATTTTAATTCGCATAATATGCATTTTTGGAGCGATGAAAATCCCACAGTTACGCGACCCAGAAGCTTCCAAACTCGCTGGAAGATAAATCTGTGGGCTGGAATAATGGGAACTCAAATACTTGGTCCGATTGTTCTTCCGGATATTTTAACTGGCCAAACGTAGGGTTATGTGGGGTGATGTGCAACACGTTCACGCGTTGCTCGAAAAACATATCCAAAAATCAAATTTTTGAATATATCATGGCTGTATAATGTAGAGGAAGGAAAATACTACAATTCTGCGTGATTAGATTTTCAAAATTTGAAATTTTTCCTAAAAATTTTTTGAGTTTTCAAAAACGTCTGTTTTAGCATTTTCAAATTTTCTTGGGGTGATGTGCAACACAGGTAAAATTAAGGTAAAAAATGCATGAATATCGACATCAATCGACTTAAATGTTAAATTTGGGCTTCTTAAATACAAAATAATCGAATAATGAAAGGAAAAATGCAAAAAACTTTATTTTTTATCATCTGAATCGCAGTTGTCACAAGTAAAATAGTTGCGACCTTGCATGTCGACACATTTCAAATGATAAGGAATGTCGCAAGTGTTACAGTAAATTGCAGCTAATAGCAGCTGAACGGAGTGACAGCAGATGATCGCCTTTCACCAATTGTATTGCTGCCCAAATTAGCTCGCAATTGACCGGAACAGCGATACCCTTAGTTTTATACTTTCGTGGCATAATGACTAAACACATTGAAAAATGCATTAAAACACTTTATATACACATGTTCCATCGTAAAATAGCGATAAACTAGCGAAAAATGAGTGTTGCACATCACCCCAAAAAAGTGTTGCATATAACCCCAAACACGCTATTTTGCGCGGACTGGCGTGACACCAACACAACGTAAGAAAATCACAAAATCGCTGTGGATTATCAAAAGTACTTAAAAAACTAACAATATAAAAATATTTACCTATAAGATGACCTAAAACCAATTCACGAAATCACTATGAATGTGAAAAGCGAAAATTACATTGAGCTCGAGAAATTTAACTCGCTTTTCGTACAGCAAAACAGGGTGCGTGCCATCTCGCGAGTTATTTATCCAAAACAAGGTACTATTGACACAAATAGATGGCAGTATGCGGTTCTGTCAAATGTCGACATGCAGACCAGGAATCGGAAACGTTGCACATCACCCCATGTTGCACATCACCCCACATAACCCTACGTGGAACTTTTAAGAGATAATCTACCAGATTTCTTAGAAGAAGTTCCATTATTGGAGAGAAACAAGATTGTGTTTCAACAAGACGGTGCTGGGCCACACAACGCCAGAATTGTTACAAATTACTTGAATGAGCACTTTCCTGGACGCTGGATGGGTCGGTACGGTCCGATACGTTGGCCCGCAAGATCTCCGGATCTCAATCCTTTAGATTTTTTTTTATGGGGATATTGTAAGGAAAAAGTTTATAAAACGCTTCCCCAGGATGTCGACGATTTAGATACGAGATTACGACATGCTATTTGGGCCATCGACGAAGAAATGATGCAGAACGTTGAGAGAAACTTATTAAAACGCATAAGAGCTTGCGTTAGAATGGATGGTGGTCATTTTGAGCACCTGTTATAAAATTTTTCCGACTTCAAACCAATCCGCTCTTCTCAGAGCGACCAAAGATAAATCCGCTCTTTTCAGAGCGACCAACACATTTCTACGTGGAACATCTTGTATTCGCAGTAATGCTACACGTTTTCGTAAGTACCGCGGAGGTTCCAGCCAATCACAAGACATGTGTATCGCGCCAATCACGCGTAATGGAGATGCAATCGAACGCAGTGTGAATCCTCCATAATGTCACATGTTTACGTTCGGCAGCGCTAGTACCAACATAACCTGTTGACAGCTTGTTGTCGTCGCGAAGTCTCCGCGTCGAGCATTGTGTTAATAGGCTTAACAGTGCGCTGTGCAGTTAAGTATTTAACGCGTTTCTTTCTTAAAGTGATTTTAATAATTAATTAATCGGTAGTAATTAATTGCATTAACCGTTATAATTGTTCTTCATCGAGTGCGCGAGTAAATTCGTAAAGGTATTGATTACGTGATACAATTAATAAAAAAAAGGAAAACTTCTACTTAATTACTGTGATGTAATCAAGTAGAAGTTTTCCTTTTACTGTGATGTGATTGTGCGTAATGTGTTTCTTTCTTCGAGTAATTCTCAGTCATCGAACGGTTAATCGGTAGTAATTAACAGTGATAAACCGGTAGATTTGTTTATTAATCTTATCGGTCAAGTGCGTGAGTAAATCTGTGAACGTGTCGTTGCGTGATACAATTTGTCAAAGAAAAAACTTCTCGCTTATTACTCGGTGTGTGTAATACACATGGAAACGTCTCGCACATGGAAACGTCTCATTTATCAACGGTTATGAAGCAAATATTCATCAGCAGTATGAAGAGATCGAATCTCTGCAAGGTAAGAATAAATGTGTGAGTAATTGTGTGTGTGTAATGTGTGTACGAGTACATCGCTTGATCGCAGCGAGCACCCCACATAATCACCCGCGCCGGACGGTGAGTCGCGCCGCCCCTGCCTACCTTCCGTACTCATTCCGTGATTCGCTGACTATTTATCAAGAGACACGGTAGTGTCTCGCGCCAAGTACACGCGGAGCGAGACCAACTGTGACTCTTTTACGCGACGCGACGATTTGCAAGTACTCGAGATGTTGAGATCTCGATAACGAGTGAACGGATCAAGTTCTAAATAGGCTTGATCGATAGCTTGGGGTCGATTTGGGGGGGGTCCGTTCTTTTCATTTTTCCGCTACGTGCCCTACGAGCGGAGATATTGCGACGCAAAAGTCGAAATGTGAAATTTTATATTAAGATACTTCTTCTACGTCAACCGCTCTCATCTATATATATATATATACCCATCACGTGATCAGAGAAAACGTCACTTTCACTTTTTCGCCACTGGCGGTGGCGGTGCTAGTATCGCCAGTTTCGATATTGTGCGCGCATTATTATCGATCTAGTAGGTAAATTATAGGTCGATAGACTTATCGGTCAGGAGGAAGATTTTTATATTTAAGGGTCGGCAGGAGACACGGTGGAGACCTCTGTCGAGTTAGCTTAGCTGCGACTCGCTGCGAGTCCGTATTTTATTTATTATAAATTTTTAAGAGCAAAAATGCGAAATCGGGCTCTGTAGCGGACTGCATTATTATATAAAGAGTATATTAAAAAAAATTCACGAATCTATGTAACTTATTTTAGGAGAAATCTTGTTATTACGAATCCGTAATTCGTAATAACAAGATTTCTCATAAAATAAGTTACATAGATTCGTGAATTTTTTTTTAATATACTCTTTATATAATAATGCAGTCCGCTACAGAGCCCGATTTTGCATTTTTGCTCTTAAAAATTTATAATAAATAAAATACGGAATAAAGTGCAGTTTAACGTGCACTTAGTGCATAAAGTGCACCTGAGTGTACCTGAGTTTGCCTGGGTCTCCTGTCGACCCTTAAGTAAATTAGGTACCGTGTCTCTTGATCAAATAATCTTGATAATAAATAATATTATAATATTATTATATATATTATTATTATTATCAACCCAGCGAATAAATCCATCGAGTCGATATACAGGTTACCGACGACGAGGTCCAGATAGTGCGCTCCGTAGTTTTTGGTGTCTAGGTGTATTAATACTTTGAATTCGATGTCTACGTGTCTCAGGTTGTCGACGACGAGGTCCAGATACTGCGCTCCGTAGTTTTCGGTGTCTAGGTGTATTAATACTTTGAATTCGATGTCTACGTGTCCCAGGTTGCCGATGACGACGTCCAGATAATGCGCTCCGTAGTTTTCGGTATCTAGGTGTATTAATACCTTGAATTCGATGTCTACGTGTCCCAGGTTGCCGATGACGACGTCCAGATAATGCGCTCCGTAGTTTTCGGTATCTAGGTGTATTAATACCTTGAATTCGATGTCTACGTGTCCCAGATTGCCGACAACGAGGTCCAGATAGTGCGCTCCGTAGTTTTCGACGTCTAGGTGTATTAATACTTTGAATTTGATGTCTGCGTATCCCAGGTTGCTGATGACGAGGTCCAGATAGTGCGCTCCGTAGTTTTCGACGTCTAGGTGTATTAATACTTTAAATTCGATGTCTACGTGTCCCAGGTTGCCGACGACAAGGTCCAGATAGTGCGCTTCGTAGTTTTCGGTGTCTAAGTGTATTAATACTTTGAATTCGATGTCTACGTGTCCCAGGTTGCCGATGACGACGTCCAGATAATGCACTCCGTAGTTTTCGGTATCTAGGTGTATTAATACCTTGAATTCAATGTCTACGTGTCCCAGGTTGCCGACAACGAGGTCCAGATAATGCGCTCCGTAGTTTTCGGTATCTAGGTGTATTAATACCTTGAATTCGATGTCTACGTGTCCCAGATTGCCGACAACGAGGTCCAGATAGTGCGCTCCGTAGTTTTCGACGTCTAGGTGTATTAATACTTTGAATTTGATGTCTGCGTATCCCAGGTTGCTGATGACGAGGTCCAGATAGTGCGCTCCGTAGTTTTCGACGTCTAGGTGTATTAATACTTTGAATTTGATGTCTGCGTATCCCAGGTTGCTGATGACGAGGTCCAGATAGTGCGCTCCGTAGTTTTCGACGTCTAGGTGTATTAATACTTTGAATTCGATGTCTACGTGTCCCAGGTTGCCGACGACGAGGTCCAGATAGTGCGTTTCGTAGTTTTCGGTGTCTAAGTGTATTAATACTTTGAATTCGATGTCTACGTGTCCCAGGTTGCCGATGACGACGTCCAGATAATGCGCTCCGTAGTTTTCGGTATCTAGGTGTATTAATACCTTGAATTCAATGTCTACGTGTCCCAGGTTGCCGACAACGAGGTCCAGATAGTGCGCTCCGTAGTTTTCGACGTCTAGGTGTATTAATACTTTGAATTTGATGTTTGCGTATCCCAGGTTGCCGATGACGACGTCCAGATAATGTGCTTCGTAGTTTTCGGTGTCTAGGTGTATTAATACCTTGAATTCGATGTCTACGTGTCCCAGGTTGCCGATGACGACGTCCAGATAGTGCGCTCCGTAGTTTTCGGTGTCTAGGTGTATTAATACCTTGAATTCGATGTCTACGTGTCCCAGGTTGCCGATGATGACGTCCAGATAATGCGCTCCGTAGTTTTCGGTGTCTAGGTGTATTAATACTTTGAATTCGATGTCTACGTGTCCCAGGTTGCCGACGACAAAAAACTATAGCGCGAACTTGACGCGGGACACTACCGTGTTATAGGTTATGTATGTGACTGTGACAGCTGGTGACAGCGCGCTAAACGCACTGTCTGCACTGCGCGCAGTACACACACACATATACATCAAAACTGGCGATACTAGCAGCACCGCCAGTGTCGAAAAAGTGAAAAGGACACGATTCCAGCCAATGAAATGATAGCATGGCATGAGTGATGAGTAGATGACGTATCTTAATAAAAAAATTTTCACATTTGGACTTTGCGTCGCAATATCTCCGCTCGTAGGGCACGTAGCGGAATATTATAAGAGCAAAATTTCCGAGAGAAGCAACGTGTTGGAGAGAAGCCACGTGTTGAAGATTACGGTTCATTAAAAAGCTACAAATGCTATTGATTTCTTATATTAGAAGATAAGTTATATTAGAAGATAAGTTATAAAGTTAAATCGTTGTATTAACAAAGATTTGTGCGTAAAAATCGAGTTTATGTAAAGAAACATAGATATCAAGGATGATACTACGTCTTAAATTTAAACGAAATTAAGAAAACAAAGGTAAGAAAAAGAGGTAAATTTTATTTTTCAAAAAGGTAAAAAAAGGCGCCAAGTACACGCATGGTTACCTCGGAAAAACTAAGTAGTAGTATTATTAATTTTAAATTAATAAAATCCAAGTGGTACTTAATGTGTTTATATTATTAGCATTATTCAAGCTAGATTACGATTATGTCTTGTATCGCAAAATATATACGGCTTATAGAGCTTTACAATCTGTACATACTGTTTGTAAGATAAAGATATACTGTTTCTAAGATGCGTAACACTACAAAACGCATGATATCAGTACAAAATTACCTTTTTCAAAAAGGTAAAAAAAAGGCGCCAAGTACACGCGTAGTAGTGTATACTACAAAAAGGCGTGATATCCGTACAAAATTACCTTTCTTAAAAAAAAGGTAAAAAAAGGCGCCAAGTACACGCATAGTAGTGTATATGTTGTTACCTCGAAAAAAAAGAAAGTGGTAGTATTATACCTCAAAAAAACCTAAGTAACAAGTGGTAGACGTAATCTTTGTATCTCAAAAAATCTCGAAAAAATCTAAGCACTAGTATCTTTATTTCCAAAAAATTATAACCGAAGTGATACACATCACAAAATTATGTTACCTTATAAAAAAAGAGTCGCGCTTTAAGTGATCTATTACAATTACAAAAAAGAAATGATATCTCTGTAAATTACAGCGCCAATTACAAAGAGAACATATATATTGCCTCAAAAAATAATTGTTGCACTACTTTGAAAAATCTTTACATTGTGTCAATTAGAAAAAGAATGTATGATAAAAATTTTATAAGATTAACAAATTTTATTTAAATTTAACAAGGGAATACAAGATATTTAAATACAAAGTTTACATGTGTATTTTTTAGTGGTCACAAAGAATTACAGAGGTAACAGTACAAAATAAAAATATTTTATTAAAATATTTAATCCAACGAGAGAATACAAAGTATTTAAATACAAAGTTTATGTATGTTTTTTTCAATAGAATAAAAGATTTAATCACAAAGAATTACAGAGGTAACAGTACAAAATAAAAATATTTTATTAAAATACATAAATTTTTCTTGTAAAAAAACTTGGCGCTGCTAGACCTCGAAATTGTAAATAAATAAGGACAACAATAAATAAAAATAATTCAAAGAAGAATGCGACAGAAGTAACAAAATGATTATCAGCGTGGTGTGTATGTGCGAGCGAGTGATATGGGTGTGTGTGACGACGGCGAATAATGCAGCTTGTAATTAAGTATGGGATAAGTTTATTTATTTATTTACAATTTCGAGGTCTAGCAGCGCCAAGTTTTTTTACAAGAAAAATTTATGTATTTTAATAAAATATTTTTATTTTGTACTGTTACCTCTGTAATTCTTTGTGATTAAATCTTTTATTTTATTGAAAAAAACATACATAAACTTTGTATTTAAATACTTTGTATTCTCTCGTTGGATTAAATATTTTAATAAAATATTTTTATTTTGTACTGTTACCTCTGTAATTCTTTGTGACCACTAAAAAATACACATGTAAACTTTGTATTTAAATATCTTGTATTCCCTTGTTAAATTTAAATAAAATTTGTTAATCTTATAAAATTGTTATCATACATTCTTTTTCTAATTGACACAATGTAAAGATTTTTCAAAGTAGTGCAACAATTATTTTTTGAGGCAATATATATGTTCTCTTTGTAATTGGCGCTGTAATTTACAGAGATATCATTTCTTTTTTGTAATTGTAATAGATCACTTAAAGCGCGACTCTTTTTTTATAAGGTAACATAATTTTGTGATGTGTATCACTTCGGTTATAATTTTTTGGAAATAAAGATACTAGTGCTTAGATTTTTTCGAGATTTTTTGAGATACAAAGATTACGTCTACCACTTGTTACTTAGGTTTTTTTGAGGTATAATACTACCACTTTCTTTTTTTTCGAGGTAACAACATATACACTACTATGCGTGTACTTGGCGCCTTTTTTTACCTTTTTTTTATTCTAATAACTCAAAAACTAAGCTTCGGACAAAGTTTTGGTAAAGGAAAAATCGTCTCAAAATTAAGTCAGGAATACGATATTTTAAGGACAAACGATAGTTTCGAATCACCCTGTATAGTTTTGTCACAATCTTAAAAATTCTCTTGTAGCAGTTAGATCACAGTACATTATACTACGGGACAACGTTATACTACTACTACATACGTACATAAATTATAATACATACATTACATATGTATATACATTACGTTATATTCGGTAATGTCCCCACGGCAACGTATCGGTCGAATCCGGCACGATGTATCGCTTATCGTCGTACGGACTCGGAGCGATTTTCGTCTCGCTGATAGTGTACACTTCGTACATTTTCGATCTTATGCACGACTGCGGTCGAGTCATTTCGATCTCATCGTTCAGACACCGCGCGTAGTCGTCGAACGTGATGGTACGCGCGATGACGTTGCTTTTGACACCTTTCGCTTTTTTACAGTCTTTTTTACCGTCGACTCGCAAGGCGTACATTTTCGCCCTAAGTCCAACGAATTCGGTCATGATCGCACCGTTGTTTTCGTCCTTCATCAGGCCCGGCACTTTTTTATTCACGAGTGGCATACCATAAGCGTTATCTACCGCGTAATCACTCGTGTCAGAGAGAAACCTGAAAGAGGCCATCCCGGCCTTTTCCGTAAATTTTTGTGTGTTGCATTTTCCGACGCGCCGCCTGAGAAAGTGCAACTCAACTACGTCGTTTCGCTCGGTAACCGCACATGGTTTGCGTCCGTGCTAATGGTTCGTGTCCGAACTAGCCAGTTAGAGGGGATATGCTGCGGCCACGGCGGCCGCGCCCGGCCCGGCGCCGGCGCTCGGCAAGCTTCGAGCGAGGAGAGAAGGACAGACATACGATTTACTGTCTTGGTTGTCTCCGTCTATGACGTAGCTGCTTTGGCACGCGCCGGCTATGCGACGTTGCCACGATGCCACGCATTTCGGGTATCGCGTACGGTGTCTCGCCGAGTGCCGAATCTCGAGTTGGCAAATCGACGAGATGCGCTACGTTACATTTATAAATATTTATAAATATATATGTATATATGTATGTATGTATGTATGTATGTATGTATGTATGTATGTATGTATGTATATATATATATATATATATATATATGGGACGTTCCACGTCAACCGGATCAGTGCTGCGGCCAAAATTTAAAGCGACGAAAAAATACGTATGAGGTCTCAATTTAAAGCTTGAACAAAGAGCTACAAAAAGCCATAAGCGCCTTAGCAAAAATCAAGATAACGACGTCAATATGGCGGCCATAAACTCAAAATTTTTGATCAATCAACCGGCTCAGTGCTGCTGCCAAAATGTTCAGCGACAAATAAATTTGTATAAGGACTTATTTTGAAGCTCGAACTGAAAACTTTTAAAAGCCGTATGCACATTTGCAAAAATCAAGATGCCGGGTCCAAGATGGCCGACTTTTCGTCAAAATTTGATGTCAATGCCTTTAAAAACACCAGATTTGTTTGAAAATTTATTGATAGGGATTTTGAACGTCACTTCTCTCAAATCTGGTGTGATAGGTTTCAAATCACAAAATGGCGGATCCAAGATGGCCGATTTTTCGTCAAAATTTGATGTAAAAGCCTTAAAAACACCAGATTTGTTTGAAAATTTATTGACAGGGATTTTTAACGTCACTTCTCTCAAATCTGGTGTGATAGGTTGCAATTCACGTAATGGCGATCTAAGATGGCCGACTTATGACTAAAATTTGTATCGATTGCCTCTAAGAACACCGGATCTCGTTGCAAAAGGATTTATAAAGGTTTCTAATATAGCTTTTTACGATTCTGGTATGACAAAATCTAATCGCAAAATGACAAATCCAAGATGGCGGACTTATAATCAAAATTCGTATCAATTGCCGGTAAGAATAAGCATTTAAGAATAAGAATTCAATTTTTTCACTAGAGCTAATGTTGCCAATAATATGAAAATAGTATACGTAGCTCCAAGCAACAAATAAAATACTCAACAGCTATCTTGAAAAGGACCGTTGCAGAGTTTTTACTGAAGCTGAGAGAACACAAATTGAAAGTGCTTTTCAATATATAGCGTATAAGTGGTCATGACTCATGACCTTCTATATCGTTACACGACCATTACAATGTAGAATATACTACGTATACTATTTTCATATTATTGGCAACATTAGCTCTAGTGAAAAAATTGAATTCTTATTCTTAAATGCTTATTCTTACCGGCAATTGATACGAATTTTGATTATAAATCCGCCATCTTGGATTTGTCATTTTGCGATTAGATTTTGTCATACCAGAATCGTAAAAAGCTATATTAGAAACCTTTATAAATCCTTTTGCAACGAGATCCGGTGTTCTTAGAGGCAATCGATACAAATTTTAGTCATAAGTCGGCCATCTTAGATCGCCATTACGTGAATTGCAACCTATCACACCAGATTTGAGAGAAGTGACGTTAAAAATCCCTGTCAATAAATTTTCAAACAAATCTGGTGTTTTTTAAGGCTTTTACATCAAATTTTGACGAAAAATCGGCCATCTTGGATCCGCCATTTTGTGATTTGAAACCTATCACACCAGATTTGAGAGAAGTGACGTTCAAAATCCCTATCAATAAATTTTCAAACAAATCTGGTGTTTTTAAAGGCATTGACATCAAATTTTGACGAAAAGTCGGCCATCTTGGACCCGGCATCTTGATTTTTGCAAATGTGCATACGGCTTTTAAAAGTTTTCAGTTCGAGCTTCAAAATAAGTCCCTTATACAAATTTATTTGTCGCTGAACATTTTGGCAGCAGCACTGAGCCGGTTGATTGATCAAAAATTTTGAGTTTATGGCCGCCATATTGACGTCGTTATCTTGATTTTTGCTAAGGCGCTTATGGCTTTTTGTAGCTCTTTGTTCAAGCTTTAAATTGAGACCTCATACGTATTTTTTCGTCGCTTTAAATTTTGGCCGCAGCACTGATCCGGTTGACGTGGAACGTCCCATATATATATATATATATATATATATATATATATATATATAATTTTTAAATATAAAAATTGTAAATAAAACAAAATAAATATTTCTTAACATAAAAATTAAAATTTGTTAACGTACAATACTATTTTTATTAATTAAGGAAGGAAAGGATTTTTAGGAGTCAGAGGAACAGCTACGCATAAATAAAATATATTATATGTATATTAATTGTTATTTTATTTCAAAGTAAATTGAAAGAAGTACGTATTGTGTGTGTGTATAAAAGTTATTTCGGATAATAATAAATATTAATCCCTGATATTTTTTTCTGTTCTTCGCCTCCGCCTCCGCCTCTACCTCTACCTCTTCCTCTTCCTCTTCCTCTGCCTCTTCCTCTGCCTCTGCCTCTGCCTCTGCCTCTGCCTCTGCCTCTGCCTCTGCCTCTCCCTCGCATCGCGTTATACACCGCCCGCACTAACGAGCCTAACGTTTCAGGCTGTAACAAAAAATAAATATATTAAGTAAAATGACATATATATGTATATATATATATACGTAAATAAATTTCATTATTAACACTTTGTCGAACGCTGTCACGTATGCGTCACATGTGATATGTGCGACTGTCATTGCAAAGTGTTAACATTATTAATAATGATGAAGAAATTATCCCATTATTTTAACACTTACGTTTAATACGATCGGCTCAGTCGCCGTCGGAGCCGTTGCTGTCGTCGGCATCGTGGCCGTAGAAGCCGTCGCGGCCGTCGACGGCCGTCGTCGGCATCGTGGCCGTGGGGGCCGTCACGGTCATCGGGGTCGTCGTTGCTGTCGTCGGCATCGTGATCGTGAGGGCCGTCACGGGCCTCGGGGTCGTCGTTGCTGTCGTCGGCATCGTGGCCGTAGGAGCCGTCGCGGCCGTCGTCGGCATCGTGGCCGTGGGGGCCGTCACGGTCATCGGGGTCGTCGTTGCTGTCGTCGGCATCGTGATCGTGAGGGCCGTCACGGGCCTCGGGGTCGTCGTTGCTGTCGTCGGCATCGTGGCCGTAGGAGCCGTCGCGGCCGTCGTCGGCATCGTGGTCGTGGGGTCCGTCACGGCCACCGAGATCGTCGTTGCTGTCGTCGGCATCGTGGCCGTAGGAACCGTCGCGGCCGTCGTCGGCGTCGAGACCGCTGCCACCGTACTTTTACTTGCTGAAACAGATGACATATAATTAAGCGTTTAAATGTTTACATTGTTGTGGAATCACGGCCGAAATCACGGGACGTGATAACACTGCATTTCACGACAATGTAAATATCGTTATTTTCGGTTATGATACTCACAGAATCGCTCGTCGCAGTCGCCCAGCACCGCACGTCGTCCTCGCACCGCAACCAAAGAAAGAAGAAGGAACGTCGCGTCGCGTATCGTGATCGACTGTACGCGCATGATTGCCGATATCTCATCCTAACGCGCGCACGTGCGCGCGCTCCATGAAATCGATACATCACAAATATATCAATAATTTTTATTGCTATATGTTGTAAATATGTGATAAATATACAATGGTGTTGAAAACAATCTCTAGTCCCGTACAACTTCCTTACTTTCCACTAACATATCCATATAGTAAGGAAAATTTTCTACGCGATTAGATGACATGTACATTTCAACAATCCGATAGAAGCAGCAGCATGTAATCTTGAAAATCTTCTTTAATTAAGAATTGTTAAATGCATGATACTAATTGTAAGAACCATTTTACTTTCGAACGTGTAAAAAAGTAGTCTTTATTATGTAAATGTTTACTATAGAAAATGCGCGCATATGCGCGTTACGGAACGTGGCCATAGTTTCTCGGCCGTTTGACGCGAAACATAAGAAGCGCGATAATAGGCTAATCGTTCATTGACTGCGAGAACAGTCAGTAAGCGCGACGACCGCGACGAGCTTTGTGGTTAGGTTGTTAATTGTGATAGTTGCGAATATTGTTTGATATTTCGCTATTTGTACACGGTTCTGTGCAACTTCGTACAGAGAGAATCTTATCTCTTAACGAGATTAGTGTGCTTCGTAACACGTTGACAGCGTGCCGCTGTCTCATCCGACGCGATTAACTTTAAACCATTGCGTGCTTGTGAGCATTGCGTGTGTTTTATCGTGTTGGTTTTGAAGATCTGTGTACTTTCTCTCGTAACACATAGACAGCGTGTCGCTGTCTCATCCGACGTGATTAACTTTAAACAACATTGCGTGTTCGTGCGCGTGTGTTTTATCGTGTCGATTTTGACATTTTTTCTTTTCTTTTTTTCTTCTCTTTGTTTAAAAGTTTTCTTATATTTATTTTTAAATTAGTATTTTTAGATATATTTCAAGTATATTTATATTTATTTTATATTTTTATATTAACAATAATACAATGTCGAGTGAGTGCCGTGTAACTCGTATTTCTGATAGGTGTATGTACAAAGACTGTACGAATACGAGACTTTCTAAGCGCCTATTTAGATTTCCAATGAAAAAAGGATGCGAGATGCGAAATATGGATACGTAATACAGGTAGGTTGTTGGAAAATAAATATTTTTTTATATATTGTTATGCCGACAAAGAAAGTACATACTGCGTATGTATCGCGTAATTATAAATATGTCGATATTAAAACCTCGGATTTTTTGCGATAAAACATAGTATATTACGTTAAAAAGGGAATGATCCAACCTTATTAAACACGAATTTTGTCTAATTTATAACATGTTGTATTACTTCTACTAATGAACAATAACAAATTTTTACTCGACCTGGCTGTCTTTATTTATTGTAATTGTCACAACGTTTCGACTGTTGGACCTGTTGGTTTTGGTCAATTATAATTTTCACGATGTTTTCGATCGTTGGTTTTAGCCCTTTTCAATCGATTTAACTTTTAATGTTAACTAACAACTTTTCTATTAAATCACTATAAAGAAAAAGGCGATGTTCATTATTTCAGTTATATATAATAATTACTGTCTCATTAAACAAGGTTCGAAAAAGTGATTGAAGATTTTTCGACTCTACTTTTTATTATAAATGTTAATATTGAGCGCAATTTACCGAATACTCAGTATAACATTGCATTGCAATGTTACTTTTTTTAAGTAAACGTGTAATCGTAATTTTAATGTAGTTTCTTATATTTCTGTTGCAGGAAATACTAAGTTGGAAAAATTTTCTACCGCTACCCTTCGAGTGGTATCATTGTGCGAGGATCATTTTACTGCTACGTGCTTTACAAACGCCACAAGAGAACGATTGACACGGAATGCTATACCAATTCCATACAAAGACACAGGCTCTTCCGCAAATAATGAAAATGTTGAAATTGAACAGAGAGTGCAGACAAATACAGCAGCATTTTCACTCGATAATGAAAACATGATATTAGAAGAACAAGTGCCTAAACAGTCTGCATCAGGCTCTTCCGCAAACAGTGAAAATGTCGAAATTAGACAAGAAGTAGAAACAAATTATACAGCAGCATTTTCATTCAATAATGAAAACGTGACGGAAGTACAATTGCCTGAACAGTCTGCATTGCGTACGTATATACGTGGTAATATAAATTTTGATGTAACTGCGGAAGAGGAAAATATAATGGAATGGGTGCATCTCGAGCCACCTATGCCACCTACAAATGATCAACGCCAAGATAATTGCACGCAAACAAATAATAAAGATGCACAAATAACACAGCCACACAAAAAAAAATTATTTTCTGACCTGGGGGTCAGACCATGCTTATTATATGTTTTTGGGGTCGCTGAAACCGAATCCGAAGTCCATTTTACCCCATCACGTCAGGTTTTTGACATAACCTTGAATCACAGTTGAATGATCTGAATCACAGTTATGTGATTGCGAGACGACTTCGCCCTTTTTTCTTGTAGTATTCAACTCTACAATCTACATTGGCCAAGTCACCAACCAATGTAGAGCTGCGGTCGCATGATGACGACGCCTGCGGGCCCGCATTCTCACCCTGACCAGTCCGCCGATTCTGGGTATCCGAATCCCTGTCTCGTTAAACGTTTTCCACCTGTGCCTGCCATGACGGCATCAATGTAGGTTGGTGACTTGGCCAATGTAGAGTTGAATATTACAAGAAAAAAGGGCGAAGTCGTCTCGCAATCACATAACTGTGATTCAGATCATTCAACTGTGATTCAAGGTTATGTCAAAAACCTGACGTGATGGGGTAAAATGGACTTCGGATTCGGTTTCAGCGACCCCAAAAACATATAATAAGCATGGTCTGACCACCAGGTCAGAAAATAATTTTTTTTTTGTGTGGCTGTGTAATCAAAGATCTAAATATGGAAAATCAACATTTGCGACAACAATTAAGGCGCACAAAATTTCTCCTGCAACGTATGTCGAAAAGTAAAAAGAAGACTAAAGAAGCATTAAAGAAGACTAAACAAACGTTAAAGAAAAGTAAAGAAACATTAAAGAAGTCGACTAAACAAACATTAAAGAAGAGTAAAGAAACATAAAAAAAAATTAATAAATAAACAAGAACTGCATCCTGTTGCAAAAAGCATGATTCATTTGCAACTGCATAAGCCATGTACAAAATATACAGAAGAAGAAAAAATTCTGTCTAAACAGCTGTACTATTATTCAGCCTCAGCATTTTGTCGCTTAAAGAAAGCTGGTTGTAATTTTCCTGGACAGCGAACAATTAGAAGATGGATAGAAGAATACGATGTAAAACCAGGATTTTGTGATATTATATTTCACAAATTAAAAGAAAAAATTTCGAAATTACCAGAGGAAGAAAGAGCGTGTGCTTTAAAATGGGATGAAATGAGTATAAAGTGCTGGGAAGAATACTCTTCGAAATTGGACCAAGTAGAAGGTCTAAGAGATTTGGGACCTCTAGGTAGAACAGAAGAAAGAGCTAAATGCGTCTTTCTATTTTGCTTAGATAGCTTGAATGCACGTCATCCATGGCGACAACCTCTTGCGTATTTTCTTTCAGGTAAGTGCATGAAATTTAATGAAATAGTTGAGATACTAAAAATATGTTTAGATAAGTTGAATAAAACGGGTGCTGATGTGCAACTCGTTACGTGCGATCAAGGCACCAGTAACCAAGCCGCTTATAGTGAACTCGGCGTTGAGGTACACAAACCATATTTTTTTTACAATAATAAAAAATATCATGCTTCATACGATTTCCCGCACTTAGTTAAAAGATTAGCGAGTTATTTTAGAACGCATGATAAATTATATTGCAAAGGAGAAATAATTGCATCATATTCCGATTTCGTAAAAACTTGGAGTATCGATAATGCCACAAAAGGAGGCTCAAATTTATTATCCCATATAACACAGGCACACATTCGTCCGAACAATTTTTAGGCAATGAATGTTAAAAGAGCCTTTCAGTTATTTAGTAATAGATTTGCAGCTGCAATAAAAACAGCCGGCGATGGAAAAGAATTAAATTCAAATACGTGGAAAGCGACAGCTGAATTTGCAGAGAAGATGAATAGTATAATTGATGCTTGCAACTCTTACAGCCTTAATGTTACATTTGGTGGGAAACGGCCATTGTCAAAGAAAAATCCCGACATTATAATGTTATTAACTGACTTTGAGCAGTGGTCTTCAGAATGGTCCAAAAATCCCAATAAAATAAATAAAGTTTCTTGCTTCAAAGGTTTCGTAATTACAGTACAAGCTATTCTTAATCTGTATCAGGAATTTGCAAGTAAATATGAAGAATTTGAACTTGCAACAGGTTTATGTAACCAAGATTCAGTGGAACATTTTTTTTCAAAACTTCGGCAACGCGGAGGATTCAATCCTAATCCAACCGCAAGAATGGTCCGACTGTCATTCAGACATATTCTTTCCACAGGTTATATTCAGACGAGTGACAAAGGCAACGTGCAATGTCTGGAGACTGAGACCCTTATTAATCAACCGAATCAGACAATTAAAAGGGTTGAAAATAATATGAATGCAAACGTTCCTTTTCTTGATGACGATGATGCTGATGCTGATTATCCAGAATTATTTATCAGAGACATTCTGGAAGAAATGGGTGATATGGACACCGAAAATGAAAATACACTTGGTAATTATGATGAAAATGCTATTACATTTTTTGCAGGGTATGTGGCACGACGATGTATTCAAAAAAATAATTGTGATGACTGTCGTACAACAATGTCGAAAACACCAATGGATGATGCGACGGCTAATGAAAAATATATTGAATATCGTGAATATCCGAACGCAGACGAAGATGCTCCAACAGTCACGAAATTAGTTCGACCAACAAGCCTTTTTAACGAAATCGTCCAAACGCAATTAATGGCTTTTAATAGTACATGGCAACGTCACTGGTCATCTACACAAGTTCTTCAGAAAATTGTAAACGAGGGTATGTATGCAACCAATAAAATGCATGCTGGATGGTTTGACACTAATGAAAAGTGTTACAATCATCGCATGCAAGCATTAAGGGGGCATATACCTTTCTCGGATAAAAAAAATAGCATATTTCATGATTTTTTTTCGGCAAAAGTATAAAAGATATGAAGATCGGGTTTGTCGCAAATGAAAGTACGTGTTTTAGAGAGTAGGAGTAATATGTGCTATCCGCTCCGTGAGCTCCGAGGGGGGAGCGGGGCGGGGGGGAACTTCGAGGGCGAGGGGGTCCGCGGGGAGGGGGATAGGTGTCCGCGTTCTAGGGCGAGGGGGTCGGGGGGGGGGAGGTGTCGGCGAGCGCGTTGGGACATGTTGTTTATAAAATATTTATAAACATATCGTTGACAAAGGGGGTGCCGCCGAGGGGAGGGGGAGGGGGAGGGGGATGGTGTCCGCGTTTTAGGGCGAGGAGGAGGGGGAGGGGGAGGGGACGTTCGCGTTTTCGGCGCGGGGTATTACAAAGGCTAACGGGCGCAGTTCGGGTGCTGGAATTTTATCGATAAATATAAACAAAACAACTTGTCTGTGCAATGATCTCACCCCTGTAGAATATGCGAGCCGTCATTCGGTTACGGCGTCTCACACTACAAAAGCGAGCGTCGATGGTCCGACGACGGTTTAAAGATAAAATGGCCGAGGTAAACAATTGATAAAATTTGTCTCCGATGACAATTCAACCGTTGCGGAGTCCTTTTCATGTTTTTTCTAGGAAGAGCCGCTGCCGATTACGATTTAACCGTCGCGGGCGGTATTCGGTTATGGCGCGGCATATTACAAAAAGCGAGCGCCGACGTCCGGCTGCTGGAATGTATAAACAAAATATGTCCAACGACAATTATACAAAACGCATAGCATCCATTGTCGCCAGGATGATTATTAATCCGCATCTTGCGGATCAGTCTTCGGCTAGCTTTCGCAACGCGAACATTCATATTCGAGGGTAAAGGTTTTTTATGTCAAGTGGGTGGTATAGTGTGAAACATTAACGTGCGCAACATGGATTGGCCAAGTGCAGAAGAGATAACTGAAGAATTAATAAACGATATCATTGATGGTTTGCGTAAAGAAGATCAAGGAGTGAAATTGACGAATGTGATATCACCGGTGCAGTTTCTTCGCGATCGCGAACTAGGTATACGCGGAACAAGTCAACGCATCGTTAGACAAAGAGTCGTTATCAATACTGATTCTCCTTCTGAATGGATGTCTGACGCGAGACGAAAAGTGTATCGGCGGTTGCGGGACGAGTGCGTTAGCGAGGAAGAATCACATGCAGCTCGCTGTACTGACGTTGTGCCGTATCATATTAAGCCTATTGTTGACTATCGCTATTGGGCGACTAAATTTTATCAACAGCTCCCTGATTGTGAAGCAACATACATTAAGATTCATACAGGCATTGGGAAATACGTCGAATTGGTGGTGATGAACAATTCGGTACGTATGTATATGTACCCTGGCCGTCTCGATAATCCTAATCATCTATTGATGCTTCAAAGAAATTATGAACGTGACCGTGATGATATTAATAATTGGCACTTTAATATCCCCTTCTTCAGTCCTAATTATTTTATGAAAGTGCTCTATGACATTCAACGTTGCATACGATATTGTCCAGCGTGTAAGCGAGTCACGTGCAAGTGCCCCATCGAAGAATGTGACGTGATTTAAAAAAACATGGAACATCTCGATCAAACGGAACGCGACCTGCTGGAACAATCCAACCAAATCGCTACCTTAGGCGAATATTTTGCATGGGCGCAGCGATGCGAGGAATTTATTGGGCGGCTCGAGGAAGACTGTCGTTCCAAACGTCCGCGGCTCTCAGACGGTTCTCAAACTGTCGGAAACAGACAATCTTTAGTGGCAAGAATCGCGCGACTCGAAGGTGCGAAGACTCTATTACAGAGACGGTTCGTACATATCGGTGGCGAGTACGCGGCGGGCAGTAGTGACGATAACGCGAAAAGACTCGTTTGGCGAGAGATCGATACCGCGTTCGAAAACCGCGTATTGACCGGTGCGGTGATAAATACCAATTACATCGAACCGCGTCAATTTCTCGCAGATGCTACAGACATCGTGCTCGATCATGTGTGGAACGACATGCAAAGACACGCAAGTGTAAAGATAAACACTGTGTTCAACGGTGAGTTCGTGACGGGTGACAAACGTGCGAACAAAAGTGTCAACACGAGAAACTGCGAACTCTTTCGTTCGTCCGATCGGTCCGATCTGCGCGAGTGGTACGAGCGACACGTTATCGAGCCTACTTTATCGTCCCTCGAAGAGTTTCAGGAACGCGATAGCGGGTGGGCGTTGTCGCGTATACTCAATTTGACTGTGAACGTAAACAAATACAATCCTTTGCACGCGGGATGTTACGTCAATTTACCGCAAAAAATTAAATCGAAAAATGCGGTGATCAACGTGCGATCGATGGACAATGCGTGCTTCGCGTGGTCGGTGGTGGCTGCTCTACATCCAGCCGAAAGTGTTGGGGAAAGACGGTATATTCAAACCGCGCGCCACTTAGCGCCACACATCTGTACACGTTACGTAAAATATATTCTCCGTTGCATTGCTCTCTGGAAAAGACGTGTCTTCTCTCGCAGCCTCTCTTTTACCGAATTGATCCCAATCCAACAGGTTATGGGCCCAGGAGAGCTGAGAAAAGGTAATTGAGACAATTAAGAAGGGTTGAGTCACCTTTCTGTGGCATGTGTTGCCGAATTCGACATACCACGAGAACTATCGACTAACATAACCTTTTGTTATCGTCGACGACGCTGTGTGCGTTCGAGAAGCATTCGAGATACGGAGAATTTCTGGACAGCGAATTCATCGCAGAACTTCGAAATGGCTTCAAGTGGAGAGTCGTGGTCGTCTATAAACAAGTTGAGAGGAGCCGAAAATTATCACACGTGGTCGATGGCTATGCGAGCGATGCTCGATCTAAATGGCCTTGAAGGCTGCATCGCCACTGTAAATCAAGTACAGGATGCAGACAAGCAGAGAAAAGCCAAAGGTAGGATCTTACTTAGCATCGACGAGTCACTATATGTACACGTAGAGAACGCTGGGAACGCAGCAGAGATGTGGTCAACGCTTGAGAGATTGTTCCGGAATACAGGTGCTACTCATAAAATCGGTTTAATACAAAAATTGATTAACGTCCGATTAGAGAACTGCGAATCAATGTCCGATTATGTAAGTCAAATTACAGGTGCTGCTAATAAATTAAATAACATCGGCCTCAATATCGGCGACGAGCTCGTTGGTGCAATCATGCTGGCGGGTCTCACGGATGAATTCAAACCGTTAGCGATGGGCTTTGAAGGCAGCGGAATAAATACGACGTCTGACGCAGTAAAAACGAAGCTTATGGACAGCGCATACCAAAGAGAAGCGCAGAGCGCCTTTTTCGGTAAAGGCGGGCCGAAAGGTAAGAAGCCTATAACCTCAAAAAGCACTGATAGCAAACCAAAATGTTACAAGTGCGGTAAGAAGGGCCACAAGGCGAACCAGTGCAGAGGGTCCAAGACCGATAAGAACGAGAAAACAATGGGCTCTGACAGCAAATCGGATAAAGGAAGCAACGATAAAAAGGAATGTAAGAATGCATTTAGCGCGGTGTTTTTATCCAAGGCGACGCAGAATAGGAACGATTGGTACGTAGGACAGCGGCGCGTCACAGCACATGACTCCATATGCGAATTGGCTGAGTGAGTCGAGGCCAACGTCGGTGAAGGAAATTGTGACGGCAAATAATCAGAAGTTGACGGTCTCCGGTTCCGGCAAGATCATCTTAAGAGTAAATAACCAGAACGTCGATGTGAACAATGTTTTGCATGTACCAGGATTGTCAACAAACTTGCTCTCGGTCGATCAAATGGTGAAAAATGGAAACACCGTAACGTTCAGCGCTGATGGATGCTCAATCATTGGCAAGGATGGAAAGCGTATTGCGAACATGCAGTCATCAGATGGAGTTTATCGACTTCCAAGCAGCAACGGGGTCTCTTTGCTATCAGTCTCTGGCGATAGCGCAATGACATGGCATCGAAGATTAGCACATATCAATCATGGCGATTTGTGCAAAATGCGTGACGGCGCAGTAGATGGTGTGATATTCACTGATGGAGCTGAGGAAGTGAAACGATGTGAAGTCTGCATGCAAGGTAAACAAGCAAGACTCCCGTTTAAAGCATCCGGAAAACAGACGAAGCATGTACTGGATCTAATCCATTCGGACCTGTGTGGACCAATGGAGACTACTTCGATCGGAGGAGCCAGGTATTTGTTAACATTTATCGACGACTTCTCACGCAAAGTATTTGTTTATTTCTTGAGGTCCAAGGCTGAAGTATTCACGCGATTCAAGGAGTTCAAAAAGCTGGTTGAGGTACAAACCGAACGCAAGGTAAAAGCGATTAGAACGGACAACGGGACAGAATACTGCAGCAGAGATTTTGAAGCATTTTGTTGCAGTGAGGGCGTTCAACATCAAATGACTAATACATATACTCCTCAGGAAAACGGAATAGCAGAACGTATGAACCGTACGATTGTGGAGCGAGCCAAATGCATGTTATTTGACGCTAAACTTGAAAAAGCTTACTGGGCAGAAGCCGTTAACATGGCTGCATATGTGGTAAATAGATGCATCAATTCGACTCTGGATGGAAAAACGCCGGAAGAATTGTGGACCGGAATTAAACCGAACGTGAGCAACTTAAAGATATTTGGATCATCCGTAATGGTCCACGTTCCAAAACAAAAGCGTCGCAAGTGGGACTCAAAGTCAACCAAATTGACCTTCGTGGGATATAGTCATAATACCAAGGGATATCGGTGTATTGATCCAATCACTAAGAAGATAACCATCAGTAGAGATGTCAAGTTTCTGGAGAGTCAGCAAGAGCCATCAGTGCTTATAAACTTCGAGGAAGATTCTGATTCAGTGAGGGATAATTCATCAGAAAAGTTAGATGCGCAACCAATGGAAGACTTGCACAGTGACACGGAGGACGATTTTATATCAGTCACGGAGAGAGCATCGAGTGATGAAGATTTTGAGCCTGATGAAACGCTGACACCACCACAACAAATAAGAAGATCTGCACGCACACCAAAGCAAAGGGACTTCGAGGGATTCGTTAGTTACTTGACGATGAATGATGGAAAGGATAACGATCCATTAACGCTTAAGGAAGCAATGGAAGGAAGTGACCGCGAAGAATGGAGAGCGGCCATTAATGACGAGTTGAAATCATTGAAGGAAAATTTCACTTGGGAACTTGTCGACTTACCACGCGATAGGAAGGCCATAAAATGTAAATGGGTCTTCAAGACAAAACGTGACGGGAACGGTAAGGTTGTCCGTTATAAGGCCAGACTCGTGGCCAAAGGATATTCGCAAAACTATGGTACGGACTACAATGAAACATATTCACCTGTAGTAAGGTACACGTCGATTCGATACTTGATTGCTCTGGCAGCTAAACTTGGCATGAAGATTGACCAGATGGACGCCGTAACGGCGTTTCTTCAAGGGGATTTATCCGAAGAAATATACATGGAGCCACCGGAAGGGTTCAACGCTGGAAAGGGTAAAGTTTGCCGGCTGAGAAAAACCATCTACGGACTTAAGCAAAGCAGCCGAGAATGGAACGAGAAACTCAAGAAAACTCTTAAAGGCTTTTGGACTTATCCAGTCACCTGCGGACCCATGTGTATTCTACAATCGAGATATGACGTTAATAGTAGCCGTCTACGTAGATGACGTTTTGATATTTTGGTCGGATGCAGAAGCCAAGGATCAACTAAAAAGGTCGCTCTGCACGACATTCAAGATGAAGGATATGGGGACTGCCTGCAACTGCGTGGGATTACGAATTACATATGAATCTAATGCAATTTGCCTGGATCAAGAGGAATACACGAAACATATACTAGAAAAGTTTAACATGACTGATTGCAAACCGGCAGCTACACCGAGTGATCCAAATCAGAAGCTTTCAATCGAAATGAGCTCAGATACTCAAGAAGAGAAAGAAGAACTTAAAGGAGTTCCATACCGGGAGGCGGTAGGAAATCTACTATACTTGGCACAAGGTACACGACCAGATATTGCGTTTGCCGTCAACGATGTAAGCAGATTCAACTCGAACTTTGGCAAGGCTCACTGGACGGCAGTCAAGCGCATCTTTCGATACCTGAAGGGAACCATGAACTTCAAGATTCGCTATTCGAAGACAAATTCTGGCTTGTTGGGTTATTCAGATGCAGATTGGGCATCAGACGTCGACAAACGTCGCTCGTGCACTGGATATGTCTTCTTGATGAATGGCGGAGCGATATCATGGGCGAGTAAGCGACAACAGACTGTCGCACTCTCAAGCAGCGAGGCCGAGTACATGGCTTTGTCGGCCACCGTACAAGAAGCAATGTGGCTTAAATACTTCGGTGAAGTCCTAGAGTTAAATACCAAAAGTAGAGCAATAAAGATCAAATGCGACAGCCAGAGCGCTTTGAGTCTTGCAAAGACGGACGGTTTCAAGGCGAGGTCCAAACATATTGACGTTCGCCATCATTACATTCGGGAGAAGATTGCGGATGGAATCATCGAATTGGAGTACATTCCTACCGAGGAGATGGTGGCGGATAACCTAACCAAGGCTGTCAGCGGGCCAAAACATATGTCATGTACACGCGGAACAGGAGTTGGACACATAAAGAATTAGAAATTAATTATATTAAAGCAATAGGATGGGGTGCAATACTTGATATTAGAGTCACTTGAGTTTATTTTCTTTTCTTTGTTTGTCATTTGCTAGTCAAAGGAATTTCTAATACTTAATGAGTGAGGGTGTTGGGGAAAGACGGTATATTCAAACCGCGCGCCACTTAGCGCCACACATCTGTACACGTTACGTAAAATATATTCTCCGTTGCATTGCTCTCTGGAAAAGACGTGTCTTCTCTCGCAGCCTCTCTTTTACCGAATTGATCCCAATCCAACAGAAAGACATTCAGAACGGGAATCCTCGTACCCTCATTACGCGACGGTATTAAATTTACAAGACATTGACTTTCCAATGACTTTGAAACAAATTAAACGGTTCGAACGACTCAACGACATCTCCATCAATGTGTACGCCATCGAGGGAGAGGAGGAAACGCCGAACGTTCTCCCGATACGACTCACCGACCGGAAGATGGACAAACACGTAAATCTGCTATACGTGCAGGACCCGCGAGACGACAACGTGGGACATTTCGCGTGGATAAAAAATCTATCCCGCCTCGTTAGCTTGCAATTGAGCATCCACCGTAGTCGGAAATACTTTTGCGATCGGTGAGTACCTATACTCCTTTTAATAAAAAAAAATATTTTATTTTTAATATAAAAAATTTACAAAAATTGTGTTTGTTCTTTTTGCAGATGTTTGCACTATTTCTACACGAGCGAGAAATTGGAAGCCCACGGAGTAGACTGCCGAGAGATAAACAACTGCGCAATCCGACTACCGAGCGAAGATGGCAAATGGCTGAGTTTTAAAAATCACAGCAGGAAGGAACGACTTCCATATGTCGTGTACGCCGACCTGGAATGTACCCTCGAGAAGACGGATGCGGATCCAACAACGCCCACGTTCAGGTTTCAACATCATCAGGTATTTAGCATAGGATACTACGTGCGATGCTCGTACGACGACTCGTTATCAATGTATCGGTTTCGTCGCGATAAGGATTGCGTCGCGTGGTTCGCCGAGGAACTAAGACGTTTAGCACACGACGTAAAGGCTATCTTGTCCGAGAATGTTCGCATGGTAGATCTAACGCGAAACGAATGGGAGATATTTCGCAGCGCGGCGCAATGTCACATTTGCGAAAAACCGTTCAAGCCAGACGAAAAGCGAGTACGCGATCATTGTCACTTGACCGGTCGATACAGAGGTCCCGCGCATGTCAACTGTAATCTAAATTATAAAGATTCACATTGCATTCCAATAATTTTTCACAATCTATCGGGCTATGACGCACATTTTATTATCACGGAGATAGCTACAGCGTACGAAGGACATGTAGAATTACTTCCAATCACGAAAGAAAAATACATATCGTTCACGAAACACGTTAAAGATACCGCTGACAGATCAGATTCGCGAAGCGACATAAAATTACGGTTTATCGATTCGTATAAATTTTTGAGTAGCAGCCTCGATAAATTAGCATCTTTTCTATGCAAAGATAAGTTAAAAATTGTACGTTCTCAATTTTCACAAATATCGACCGAGGATTTCGATCTTTTGACGCGAAAAGGTGTCTTTCCGTACGAATACGTGGATTGTGTGGACAAGCTGGAGGACACGTGTTTACCACCGCGCGACTCATTTTACAGTTCCTTGACCGGTGACACCGTATGCGAGAGCGATTACGAGCACGCCGCGAACGTCTGGCGACGGTTCTCCGTTCGAACCTTGGGCGAATACAGCGATCTATACCTCAAAACCGATGTCTTGCTGTTGGCCGACGTTTTTGAAAATTTCCGCGACAGTTGTATCGCGAGTTACGGACTCGATCCCGCGTACTACTACACTTTGCCAGGTTTCACATGGGACGCTATGTTGAAGTATACGTGTATCAATTTCGAACTGCTCACCGACATTGACATGATTATGTTCATCGAACGCGGTATACGCGGTGGTCTGAGTCAATGTTCCGGCAGATACGCGCGGGCCAACAACAAGTATATGCAGTCGTACGATTCGTCGAAACCGTCTTCGTATTTGATGTACTTCGATGTAAATAACTTGTACGGCTGGGCGATGTGTCAGCCACTGCCCTACGCGGAGTTTCGATGGGTCGAAGACGTTTCGAATTTCGACTTCAGCGCGATCGCTTTGGATTCGCCCACGGGTTACATTCTCGAAGTCGATCTAGAGTATCCGCAGGATAAACACGACGCGCACGCTGACCTACCGTTCTGCCCAACCCGCGATAAACCGCCAGGCAAAAACCAATCCAAACTTCTCGCGACGCTCTACGATAAGAAACGTTACGTCATACACTACCGCAACCTACAGCAGTGCACGCGCCACGGTCTTCGCGTCACAAAGATACATCGCGTATTGCAATTCGCTCAATCTACGTGGCTCCGCACTTACATCGAGCTCAATACGAAATTTAGAACACAGGCCAAAAACGATTTCGAGAAAAATTTATATAAATTGATGAACAACGCAGTTTTCGGGAAAACAATGGAAAATGTACGCAATCACGTTGACGTAAAATTATTAACAAAGTGGGACGGACGATATGGCGCGGAGGCAATGATCGCGCGACCAAATTTTCACAGCCGGAGCGTGTTTTCGAAAAATCTGATAGCCGTCGAACTGCGAAAACTCGAAGTTAAATTTGACAAACCTATTTACGTCGGCATGTGCATTCTCGACGTTCGAAAGTCTGTTTGTATGAATTTCATCACGAATACATGTCTCCCCTGTACGGTGATATGTGTAGAATTATGTACACCGATACGGACAGCCTTATATATCACATCGAGTGCGAGGATGTGTATGAGAACGTGAAACGTGATATCGCTAGATTCGACACGAGCGATTACGCGGTAGATAACGCTTACGGTATACCGCTCGCGAACAAGAAGGTGCCGAGCTTGATGAAGGACGAGAATAACGGCGCGATCATGATCGAATTCGTCGGACTCAGGGCGAAGATGTACGCGTTGAGAGTGGATGGTAAAAAAGATTGTAAAAAAGCAAAAGGTGTGAAGAGCAACGTCGTAGCGCGTACTATAACGTTCGACGATTACACGAGGTGTTTGAACGATGAGATCGAAATGACGCGACAACAGGCTTGCATAAGGTCCAAACTACACGAGGTGTACACCATATCCGAAACAAAAATCGCTCTGAGTCCGTATGACGATAAAAGATACATTATAACCGATTCGACCGAGACGCTGCCATGGGGGCATTTTAAAATACCTTTGTAACGTATGTATGTATGATGTATGTAATAGTATAACGTATGCAGTAGTATATGTATGTAACGTAACATAGTAGTAGTAGTGTAACGTATGTCAGTCGTATAACGCATGAATGTATTGTGCGTATATTATATTACAGTATTGGAAAGGATATTAATAAAGATATTATACATGTGTATTTTCATATTTTTACGTACTTTATATGTATTTCATATTTCAAGCATTTTATATGTATTATATATCGCATATTTTTTATGTTATGAATAAAAAATACAGTTTGCACGAATTAAATAACATTGTCCTTGTGTATCCATGAATTGTGCGATCCATCGAATCCCAGCCATTTAACGTAAACCTCATCACCTCTCTTGCGCAGTACTTTCTCCACGAGATACACGTCCGGATAAGTCGCGCGATGCAAACTAGTGCTCGTAGAACGCCCCAGCAACGGATTTTCCGCGATAGTCCTCGAGTAGATAAGTTACGGGATTGGTACGCTGCACTTTAACGATCTTAAACACCTCGGTGGTCCAATTCGGCGTGTAACCCCTTTTCGAAAATTGTTTTGTATTTGCTAACGAGCACCGAGTCACCCGCTTTGAATTTTGCCGGACCAGCGATCTTTATCGCGCTGTACACGGTAGCCAAGAGTCTTTCAGCTTTCGCGGGGGTAACGTCGACGGGCCGCATGCCGATGGTTCGATGCTTTCGCGCGTTGTAATCCGACACGAGTCGCGGCAAGGCGTCGACCCACTTGTAGTTTCCATTGAGCGTAAACATCTTCCACATGTCGTTCTTTAACGTACGATTGAATCGCTCGACGACCGACGCCTTCAACACCGAATACGTGGAATAATGATTGATGCCGTGTTTTCTCACGAGACGTTGCACGTCGGTGTTGTAAAATTCCTTCCCCATGTCGGTTTGTAGATTACTAGGGCACCTCCCGCTGCGTCGAATGATCTCAGCGATAGCGTCAGCTGTCTCGCTGCCGCCTTTACCCTTGAGCGGCACGGCCCACGCGTACTTGCTCAACACATCGATGACGGTGAGTATGTAGTGACAGCCTCCGTTGAAACGTGAGTACGGACGCATCTCGACGATATCAGCCTGCCACAGGTCATCGTACCCTCGCACTATGACGTGTCTGCGAGGAAAATTTCTTCTCGCCAGTGCGTGCAGTTCGTCCACCAACCGCCGCTTTTCGATATTTTTTTTACATACATCGGATTTTAGCGATGTCATGTTTCGTTGTCGCCGTTTCTGCATCGTTCGTAGCAGTTTCTGAACAGTTCATAACCGCTTCTAAATAGTTCGTAACCGCTTCTGAGCCATTCGTGAACCGTTCGACAGTAGTCCGACAGCCGTTCATAAATCGTTCGTTGCTGTTCGTCGTCGTCGTCGTCAGTTAACTGCTTCTTACCACTCATCGTCGTCGTCGTCGTCGACGTTCTTTAGCCGTTTGTAGCCTTTCCTGTCACGTAGTTCGCAGCTGTTTTTAAACCGCTCGTAATCGTTACTGAGCTGTTTTTGAACCGTTCGACAACCGTCCGACAACCGTTCTCGAACCGTAAGACAGCCGTCCGACAACCGTTCTCGAATCGTTCGTTGCTGTTCGTCGCCGTCGTCAATTAAACGTTGCTTCTCTTCACTCGTCGCCTTTCGATAGTCGTTTCTGCTGAAACGTTTCTTCATCGTTCATTAGCCGTTTCCAATCTAACGATGTTCGTACGCCGAAGCGCGTTTACCGCAGTCTGTAACGCTCGCACGTCCTTCTCGAACGAGGCAAGTTTCTCGTCTGACTCTTTTCGTTGATCTGTCAAACTTTTAACGCACTGATCCACGTATAGTTTGTTAACCGCGTCACCGTCTGTCTCAGGTTGCGCTACGCGACGAATCTTGCGCGACCTTGCGTCAAAGTCCGTGGCGGTGCGACACAGAGCGTTATTGCGCACGAAATTTCTCATTAATCCGCTCCACCGATGGTGCGAAATGGAGTTTGTCGCGTCTCCGCTGTGCTCGAACAATCCAAATTTGTTGATCGGCATTTCGACGCTGATTGAACGGATCGCTGTTGCATCGTTTAATTTATAATAAGCCCGGCTTCGCGAAGTTCCTCGATGATCGACATGATCTCGTTATCGTGAGCATTGTTGCCAGCTTGACGCGAAGCGTCGAGCAATCGCAGACGATCCACCAGCTCGTTGGGGTCGTCCCAGTGCACGTAGTCGATCTTATTGTCGGTTAGCGTCATCGCGCGAGGCGCGAATAATCCCTTTCCGGATTTTTTCTTCTTGGATTCGGTCGATATCAACGGTGAGATTATCGATTGATACTTGAATCCCTTGTTGCCCATTACTCGTCCATGAGGATCGTGCTTGTATTTATGAGCACTCGTCGCCACCAGTATGTCCTTGTACTTTTGCATATCCGCCTCCGAGTAGAGCTTATCATCGGGTGCTTTCTTGAAGATCAACTCGTAAATACCGGGTGTGCCGGCGTATCGTACGCCACCGATAATTATATTATCCGCTTTGTCCACGTCGAAACGTTAATTACCGAGCATAAATTCATTCTTGCTGAGATAAACACCGTACACGTTGTCTATCGTCGAATCGGCGCCCAAAACGCTCGAGACGTACAATCGGCTCAGTGGACCCAACTCATCTTCTAACGTTTCTACAAACAATTCTCGACCCTTCGACGTTTGCAACTGCTTTTGAACGACCGTCTCGATCGAGTCGTCCGTGGTTTCGAAAACATCCACGTCTTCGAGGAATTCAGGACTTGTACGTTGCACGGTTCGCGTCGATGTAGAGGTTACCGGTGTAGAAGTTATGGGTAGTACTTTCGATCGTTTCGATTGATTAGATTTACGCGGTGTCGACGATGCCAGATCCGACCAGGAGTCTAATCGTTCCCTCTTTTTCTTCGGTGTAGCATCCGGAGTAGCAAACTCCTCCTCCTCCCAGCGCTGTTGAACGGGTAACGTTTCCATCCCCGCGTCAGCAACGCTTTCCGGCTCCTCCTTCTTCACCGCGATCAAGCTCGATTTGTCGACGATCTTTTGCAATAACCCGATGAGAGGCTTAAAGTGCGTGTCCAACTCAATGTCCTTCTCGATCTTACCGGTCTTCAAAGCGCGAAGTTTCTTGCGAATCGAATCACTCGTCTTCGCAATCTCTTTCACGATCTTCTCGCGTTCGCGAATATTCTCGCTCCCGTCGATCGCGGCCATCGTGGGGAAAACAAAGCAGAGCGTCGATCGCTAACGTTTCACCTCCGACGAGGTATCGGCAACGACTGATCGCTTTTGTGGTATCGCGAACACGTTAAATCCTTTTCTGTATCGGCCGTTCGAAAGCGCGCTGTCCTTGACTATTATTCGTATCCGTACTTTTGTTGCCAACAATCGTGGCACAACGAGCAAAATTCGTCGTACGACATGTCGGTATTCACGTGATCGTTGTACACGTGTTTCAAATTGGTACCATCCTGTTTGAACAGGATCAGCAGGTTCGCGTTATCGCGTATCAGATGTTTAGGTATTCTCGCGTACGTCTGACAGAGATAGAATGAGTCGACGCTCGAGTGCCTGCCCATTAAGAAATACTCTCTCACAGCGTCTTGCTTGTCGCACGCCACGTCATCGAAGACGAAGATCGAGTTTGGACGCGCGTCGCTCGGTGGAATGACGTCACTGTTATTGGAGAACGTAAAGTAGCCGATTTCGTCGATCGATGTCAATAAATTCTCCAGATATCGATATTTCGGCTGTTGCAGCGATTTCGAGTACACGTACACGTTTTCGAAACGTACACCGTGCGGACTTTCCAGCAAGCTTATCAAAACGTTGGTTTTACCGCAATTCGAGGGGCCGCAAATGATCGCGCGTATAGTAGTCGGTAACATCGTACCGTGCTTGCGTTTCTCCGCGTTGCCCCCCATCGACCGTAATCTGTCGTCGCAATTCGTCACGCGAATCGCCAACGGTTGTCGCACGAATCTCATTTTTTCCACACTGCCGACTTTCTGGCTGACTCGAACGCCTATTTATAGGCGAGCGGAACCGCGAATCGCTCAGTAGCAAAAATGTTCGTCCTACTGTCGAGACCTTCCGATATTCGCGACTTGAGCGCCGAACAGCTGCAATTTGTGCCGAAAGCCGTTCTGCTGCAAACGTGCGGCGATCACGTACACTACGTGTGGGACAAGCTTCCGGAACATATAAGGGCGGATTTGGAGGTTCAGACATATCGTCGCTGTTACGAACATTACAATCAACCGTGGCAGCGAACGCACATCGACGGTCCCGCGCCAATGATAAAAGATTGCGGCGAATGTCAGCGAAAAAAAATTGGTGGAGGCCTGTTAAATCGCGCGATAAACGCACTTCCGTTCGAATTACACATTCCCGGCTACCAATTTTGCGGTCCGGGAACTCATTTACAAGAACGATTGGCGAGAGGGGATCAAGGTATTAATTCATTGGACGCGGCGTGTCGCGAGCACGACATAGCCTATTCGCGTAACCGCGATCTCGCCGAGAGACACGCGGCGGACGAGGTACTCGTTGCGGAAGCGCAAAAAACGCATTACCGCGAGAGATTTGACTCTCGGAGAAAGAGCTGCCGCTACAGCCGTCTGGGCGACCATGAAAGCTAAGACGAAGCTCGGAATGGGTTTGAAAACGAAAAAAATGAAAACGAGAAAAAGGCTGACGAAAAAAAAACGGATACTTCCGGCGGCGAAACGAGGCGGCGTATTGCCGATTCTACCGTTGTTGGGAGTTCTCGGCTCGTTGGCCGGCGGAGCGGCGGGAGTCGTAAAGGCCGTGAACGATAACAAAGCCGCGCGGCGTCAGCTGGAAGAGATGCAACGTCACAATCGCGCCGTGGAAGGTCGCGGACTTTATCTCGCTCCGTATAAATATGGACGAGGGCTGTATCTCGGTCCGCACAAACGCGGGCGAGGAGTAGCGTCAAAAATAAAAAAAAAACGTCAAAAAGACGTTAAATATGCCCGCGGGTATTACGACTAACGTACAATTGAATCGACTGGCAAGGCGTATGCGCGTGCCGTTCTTCAGAGGTGTCTTCATGCGTGATTCGTTACCGATCGGCGGTGTACGTCGAAACGAGAGCGGTATCGTGAATTTGGACGATGCAGCTGGTCCCGGTACTCATTGGGTAGCGTACGCGAAGAGGGAAGATCGAGTCATGTATTTCGACAGTTTCGGCAATGTTCGACCGCCGAAAGAATTGGTGCGATATTTCGGGCCGAGCGTGTCAAAGATTGAGTACAATCGCACGTCTTATCAGCGATACGATCAGAGCATCTGTGGACAATTGTGCCTGCAATTTCTCCGAACGGTCGACGCTAATTTAAAGCCTGATGGTGCACCGTGGTGACTCAGTATTCGTTAACGGATTGCACCGACATGTCTATAACGTTCACGCTGACCGGGAAGAGCAGCATCCTCGCGGAGCACTACTTTCCCGCCGTGGATCTGAGCGACGGTGACTACGAGCTCGGTCTAACGTGTTTTGAGACTTATCACACGATTCCGAACGTGAATTCTACGAACAATAAATTTTATTTCGACGAGGATGACACGGAAATTACGATTCCCGAGGGATCGTACGAGATACGAGCCATACATGAGTTTTTGAAACGCGAAATTTCACGGAAACGTCCGCGACGCGTAAATCGTTCCAACGACGATCGTACGTCGGTCGCGAATATCGCGCGAGAGGCGACCGCTCGCGCGAACGGCTACGAAGACGAGGCCACGGATTACCCGATAATGCTCCGCGCAAATTACAATACGATGAAGAGCGAGATCAAGTGCGCTTTTAGAGTGAACTTTAACAAACCGAACAACGTTGGATCGCTGCTGGGATTCTCGTCGAAGCGTATATTGCAGCCGGGACAGTGGCACGAATCGGACGCGTCGATGAATATTATCAACGTAAACATTATCCGCGTGGAGTGTAACGTGACCGCGGGTGCGTACAGCAACGGCAAAACGTGTTCACACGATACACGAATTTTCACCGAGCGTACCACCGGGATATAAGATATCGGAAACGCCGGCGCAGATCATTTACCTGCCGATCATCGCGCGAAGCGTTAGGGATCTAACGA